>CAJQUW010013262.1:0-226292 GCA_907163375.1 Prostheceraeus crozeri | reverse complement strand
TGGGTCTAATCAAATTAACTGACCGGGCTTTAAAATTTGCGGCCGGTTCCAACCCTGGTGTTCTTGTCGCGAACAAAGAACTACATGTATTGGATGAAATTGAATGATAAAGAGGCAAAAAATAAGGTACAAAGCCATAGAAAAATGAAAACTAAAGTAACACATTGTTTTATTTAGATTTTGATCATTGCTGTCATAAAATTGGACGCGATCGACCGGCATTCCCGTATTCACGAATCCACTTATTCACCACCCATTTTTCGCCCTCAGCAACTGGACATGCCGTGTGAATAGTTTCGTTCAGAGCTTCACCGTTCAATGGATTTAAATTAAACCAGAAAATGGCCTTTCCAACTTTCGGAGTAATCGTAACATTCAGCATTGGAAAAACCGTATTTCCACCACTTCTCGGTGATCTCAGGTATACCATCACTGTCGCCAATCTGTTGCCCGATTCATGAGCCCATTGTCCTTGCAATTCTGTATGAAGTTCCACACGCTCTTCCAACAGATCTCGATGCGCTACATAATATCCTCCAATACCGTAATTGATAACTTGAGCCATTTCACCACTGCTTTTTCCTTCTGGTTTAAAATCCGGTATCAGCAACGTTCCATACCGTATACGATTGTCAAACCAATTAGTGAGATTTGATTTTGATGATATTCCAGCACTTTCGCTAAGTCTGTCACTTAATGACATTCTACCATGACGCTCCAGTCCTACGACATGACTGACGGCTAAGTTTGTGTCTGCTGCTTCAATGATTTCATCAGCCATCATGCTTGACACAAAATCGTGAATTACGGCAATATATGGTTTTTCACTGATTATTTCATACTTGAATGGCATGTAAGGCCCTGCGAAGAAAAAGAAGCACACGTAGGAAGCGTTTGGTCGAGATCTGTCGATAGGAGATGCACAGAGTTTTCTTTCAACTTCTGCAGATGCTACATCGCTCATGAATTTACGGTAAGCTTCCATCAAGCTTGGGAGATGCTTCACTGATTGATGCAAAGCTTCCCAGCCGTCTTTAGAGATAGTGTCGATGTCGGGATGATCTCTTTCCGCTTCACGGGCGATCTCAGATATCAGGATTTCGTTGCTGGAATACGGTTTTCGTCGGGAAGCTTCTTGTAGTGCAATCTGTAGCCAAGCTGGTGCCGTTATCTTGGACCATCTGTCGAAGTTGTGAAGTAGATTGATCGCTGATACTTCAAGAAGTTCATACAATTGAAGGTTGGGCTTTGATCCAGTTTCGTATGCTGTTTGAGTGGATCCAATATCATACATTAAATGTAAGATATTCAAGGCGTTCCCGGAACGAAACCATGCATCTTCAGGCAGACGGTCTAAAGCTTCATACTCAAATGAAATCTCTTCCACATCTATGAGAAAGTTTCTGATTGACTGACATTCTTTACCGTCAACTATTTCATCGAGACTTTGGCGCCAGGCTGGCCAAGCGCTGGTGAAGCGACGGATGAGACGATATTGTAGAATGGGATGTGCGGTATGCGATTGTGATAGGCGATGATCAAGCTCCACCCGGTTTAAGAAGCGGTGAAAATGCATAGGCCACTCCGAATAATTTTCGTCTGAAATGGTATGACGGGCGGCAGTCACCAGATCTTTCTCCAGTGCTTCTAATCTTCTCAGTTTTGAGCTGGATGTAAATACAAGCTCCTCAGTGTTCATATTGTAAGGAAATAATAAAAGCATATGGAATAATAACAATACATGGTAAGAATATGACAGGTGCATTTCACCAGATGAGACGCATGTGCTGCTTTTGCAGTCTGCTTAGTAATGCGCATACAAGTTCTTCGGTTAATCTTCTCCGAGGGTTTGTTTAACGTGTATGGAGACCAGTGGCTGGTGACCAATGCTTCACTAATCCGATCTGCTGATCTAAATCAGCGTCGGTGAAGTGATTTTATTGATCGAGATAAATTCGATGGCATACAATTACTACTTTCAATTAATAATTAAGTAGCACTATCAGTAATAAAATTTCTTTATGAGTCAAAAGATAGTGAATGAATAAGAAAATGTTGGATGACCGCTATTTGATATTCAAGTAGGCACACTTTGGTGCTTTTATTGACTATAATCACATAATACGAAATTTAGAAAATTAAAGCCAGACTTGCTACAGTATTTTCGTTCATGAACAAATTAACATGACTTCAGAAAAGCAAAAATTCAGCATGCAGCTAAAACTTTTGTTCGTAAATCTTTGTAGCCAAAAAGTAACGATGCAACGTCCATTTGCTCTCATTTAGTCAATAAGAATAATAAAACGAAAACGCGGGGATATTCTAGGTCTATATAAGTAAGATATTCGTTTTACCGGCTAATTGCCATTGGAGGAGGTGCACCACAAGGATCAGGTACTGAACTGGTGCTCAAGGAACGCATTATGCATTCTGCGATCGGTATTTGATTGTACGCTTTCGTTGGTTTGAGTAAGGAGCATGTGCTCCAGAGACTCGAGAATCACACTCATCGTGTTATATATAACAGTAAATATTGCTGTGGCAGATTCATTAGGTGACATGCCATACTAAATTACGTGTAATCACACATGAACCTAAACATCCGTGGCTATGCGTGACATTGCTGCAACATCTGTCGGCAGTCCTGTTATATAGACTTTGCGTCTCATGTGTCTGCATGTATCAGAGGCTAAACAATGTGATAGGACCTCAATTTCATGGTCAGGGAAGACAAAACATGCTTAGCGGTTCATCCGTGGTTCAAGCGGCAACGTAGACAATACCGTAGACGACGCGCAAACCATAAACGCTCGACCGCGCGTATTCATAAACATTCCCCATGTTTTAACAGCATCAGATCAAGTGATTTCTGACTCGTGCAGCGCGTATGTATGCGGGTAGAAGAATAGAATGTCCTTAACCACGGATGTTTGGGGTGTTCCGTAATTACGCGTGGCATGTCACCTAGTGATTATGCAATTGTATCAAGGATTCCTTAGATGAAAGAAGAAAGCTTGCGACCATGAAACTTTTTAAACATCTTGAAAGAAATGCATCACATATGCGGTTTTACATTATGTGATTCCACAAGGGTTATATTTTACAAATAAGTTTTGTGTTCCTTTTCATGAGCGTGTCTTTATTCATGAACATTTTCCTTTGTGTTACTAAGTTTATGAACGGATCATGTGTCTTGTATTTTACAACTATATTATCCAATACTTGCAGTTTTCTTGTAACATTACCTTGATATTTATCGATTTTATTTGATGGAATGCACTTTGTTTGTTTTCTCTCCGTTGAACAGTTGTACTGTTACAATGATAGTACTTTATTTGTTTTAAAGTAGCAACTTATGACCTCTATCGCTTTCCTTGTTGAGTTTCAACATATTTACGTGGAGGTAGAATCCCATCAAGATCAGATTCATGTAGCACGTTTAGCATTAAAGATTCAGCCTTCAGCAATTAATAGGAAGAATACTTTTTGTAGCTTCGGAATAGATAACTTTATTCATGAGATAGTGTGTATTTAATATTCACGTAAGAAAATAAGCAAATGTAAAAACATTGAAATTCGCGGGTTATTCGGTTTCAAAAGAAAGTGACATAGAAGAAGTCTGCCTTCATTCGTGTTTGTCTTTTTCATTAAAAATTCGCATGCGTTCAACGCTTCTGTGGTTTCCAGAGAGGAATTACTGAAGGAGACACTTCGTATAAACGCTAGAAATCAGCTTTGTCACTGCTATTCCTCTTTTGTAATCAGAAATGACAGTGTCGAACAAGCACAGAATGAAGCAATCCGTGTATCGGACGTTCTCCATGTGTAGTCAAAATAAACAGGTTAATATAGACGCACAAACTTTCGGAGTCGTCTGCAGCACTCCAGCTTAGTCATGACTTAAAATGTCATCAAGGTCGAGTTGATGCTTTTAAAGACATGTTTTGCTGGTAACAGCATGTAGGCCTATTTGCCAATGTTATAGTAATGAAAATAGGAATCTGCTTACCATCAGTGATGTATCTAAATTATCGAGAGATTTTGCATTCGTAGAGAATTATCTTGCAATAGAGCTTCCGAGCTGTTGCATTCCTGTAGCCAATTTTCTTGATTTTATGACCTCAACTTGGATTATGTAAGAATGCCAAATTCGAGGTCGAGGGTGGATGAAATTATTGAGATGCAGTATATAGGATAAAGTCCGTCAGGGCCTCCGGGCCTTGAAATCCAGGTTTAGGCCTGGCCGGGGCCCGGTGGCCGAGTCCGGGCTGGTTCTCAATCCTGCCTAGATTATGAGTATAGGCAGAGCAAATATGATGTCACTCATTCGCAATGCCTATCCGGATTCTCTAATCCTTCAGATAGATGGATAAAATGATGCAACATGCATGTCATATGACGTTTGTTTTAAATAATCTAATGTAGAAATAATGTGAAATGCAAAATAATGTGAATTATAAATCGAACTAATATCTTTGTAATTGTGCATCGCAGCATGCGAACCGTCGATGGATTCCCACAGCCACACTGCATGCATTGGAATGGAGTCAGGGAAACATCTTGCCAATCAAGCGTCATGGCGCACATAAAACTGTGATTCAATGCTTTCAAAAAACGCTAAGCTATCATGCAAGATAACAATCATCGGTGATGAAATTTAGGCCGATAATGCACGTATTATTATCACTTGTACTAACAAAATCAATCAAAGCTCTAGCAATGATAAAAAATATATTTTCGGAGTATAATTTAGAGTAATTTAGTAATTTGGTGAGACTATATTCATTTTAAAGACGTAAAAGACTTTAAAGATCTATTGGGCAATCTGAGATTATTAGATTATGTGGCTTCTATCATACAACTGCTGAATATGTGCAAATCTACAACTGCTGATATAATACAGCACATTCTCTAAAATTGCTTGACGAATATTTCAGGAAAATCAGCATGATGTAATGTACATCACTAAATGATGGATTCAGCTATGTCGAGCAATTCCATCACATCAGAGAATCGCAACTGTTAGATTCCTTTGGATTTTGTATCAGTCGTGGGGTTCAGCCCTATCTCATGATTGATTTTTCGCAAATACAGAAAGAAACATGTTGCTATTTATCAGAGGAGTCCCGTCAAAACAGATCCATGTTTTTTTATACGCAGTTTATTGCGAAGACTTTTGGACACCACCGGAGTCCATCGTCAGGCGAATGAAATGACAAAATTGGCATAGATGAAAAGAGTTCACAGGGATGAAGTTTATCACAGCAGAATGCTATGAAAACATGATAAGACCAGACTACTTAGACAAAATTAAAACAGTAAGATGATGCAAAATCGAAATAAAAGGCCGGAAGAAAATCAAATTAACAAGTAGTCTGGTCTTATCATGTTTTCATAGCATTCTGCTGTGATAAACTTCATCCCTGTGAACTCTTTTCATCTATGCCAATTTTGTCATTTCATTCGCCTGACGATGGACTCCGGTGGTGTCCGAAAGTACTCGCAATAAACTGCGTATAAAAAAACATAGATCTGTTTTGACGGGACTCCTCTGATAAATAGCAATAGATTCTAACCCGTTATTCGAAACTAAAGAAACATGTGTCGCGATAGTTTCATCCACTAAAAATTAGAATCATCAATATATTTATAGAATTATAATCATTAATTATAATATAATAATAATAATAATATAATAATTATAATATTTACAGTGATTAGGGCTGTGCTCAAGTCGCACCTGCTCTCAACGGTGTGAGAATTGCAAAGTGCACCGTGATCGGTGCACCGAAAATTTTAAAAAGTTTCACTAAAGCACCTATTGAGGCATACTTGAAAGACGCTCTAGACTGTCGTGTGATTGTCAATTAATACTTCATAATCTTAAACGTATTGTCTTTATCTTTCATCAAACATGTAGATTCCACAATTTTTCTGAATTCAATGCAAATTTCATGGAGCCCTAGGAAAATTCTAATAGCGAGTTCCTGTGCGAATTGCCCCATAGGTTAATTTAGGTTCTGAACGAAGATTCTGGATGCATAAGGACGCGCCGCGTCCGGTGTGAATGGACCTTAAGACAGTGTGCATCTTAGCATTTTAGCAGGAGGAGCAAAAGCAGGTTACAACGAATTCATTATGAGATTCAGAAATTCGGATGTCGTAGGATTTGAAATTTTGTGGCCTATAATGATTGATCAGTAGACTGAATTGCCTATTTTTGCCACTATTTTCACCTTTTTCAAAACATCTGCAAATCCATCTGTTATTTATAATGTAGCCGTGATTATCAAACAGCTTCATTTTCTTGATGCAGAAATTTAAAGTTTACATTGAAATTATAAATATAGTTCAATAATAGCTTCCTAGTTTGATTAATTGTTCTGTATTCTTAAAATATCATTCTATTAGATAAAATGAATTAATTATAATTGACACTGTCCAGTAAAATATCAATTTGATCGAAATTCGAACATTTCGGTACACCGCGCACAGCCCTATCAGTAATAATAGAATTGAAGCTACAGCTATCATGCAATTGCTAGTTACAGTGCATGTGAGTCCTCACGTAATCAGATACTCGTGCCAAAAGGTTGATTTCTTTTCTGTCATGTTTCATCGCTTCCATGTAATCCAATGCAAGTTAATGGTCTTACGAGCATGCGTTCCACATTGTAGAACAAAATAAACGCGGGATATCCTGTTTTAGTGAAATTAGCATTAACTTGTTCAACTTTTTACGAAACTAATTTCAGCGCTTTCAATGTACTCTAAGTCCTTTTAGCCATCGACTGAATAAATGTAGTTGAAGTAAGTGATTTCCATAAGTTTTCCTTTCAATGGATTCGATGCGATGATTGTTGAGTGTCTATATTTTACATCAGAGTGCGAGGCAACTGATACATTAATTTTGTTTTAAAAGCTTTTGTGTGAACTCTCGACAAGAGATCTAATCGAGAATTAATGCTTTTGAAGTGCTTCACTGAAAGTTCAAAGTCATGTTGCTAATAAAAATGTTGAGATAATCCTGATACTGAGATTGGTCCTATCTTAGTATCATACTTCGTAAAGCAATCGCAATATTTGAAAGTATTCTTCCTCGATAATGTTAAACTACTCAGAACGTATCAAAGAATTTTAAGGAAGCGCAGGATCACAGAGATCCGACTTTCTGATATTTATTCCTAAGAAATTTTTAAGTATTATAGCTCCTTCGGTCTGTGAACTTAGAGAAATTTCTTGCTGTTCATGATGTCGATGTTTTACAAAATACTTTTTGGGAAGATGCTTGTAACCCGCCTTAAGACAGTCTCGATAAAATGGAAACCGAGAATATATAACTTACTCGACTTTACTCAATTGCATGCAATAATGCAATAAATGAGTTGCACATAATACCAATGTCATTTATAAAGCATGAATAATAAAAGCATTAGCAGATTTTCAGTAGAAATATTGTCAGATTTAGATTAATACTTTATTGATGTTTTTATGTGCTTTGAAGAAAATGAGAGTACTAAAATTAAACTTTCTGAAGCGCATCAGCTATAGAACTTGTGCCCAATTTACATATCGTCTCGCATACTCAATATTTCAAGCACCACATTCCTTCGAATTTACCCCGAGCTCGGGTAAACGGCGCTTTGAAACTTGCTGGCATCGAGTAGATGTTGCCATAATTCCATAGATGCTCATAAAATGCAGATATGCCTACCGGGTATGTATCATGAAATGTAAATAATTCATCGAGCACCGCGTGTTCAAATTTACATGTGACAGCCAAGTTGCTGTAGATGCAGAGAAGTTCAGTCAAAGTCTCAATCAACTAAAGGTTGCAATCGTTGCAATATAGCTACTAATAGCTGCTCAAATCTGCATAATATACACGTCACGTACATAGTTATCTTAAATGAATCTGGGTGGAAAGTATTTTTCCCCATCTATTGACTACAAATAGTCTTATGTCCTCATAGAAATTTTGAATCGATTCGAGAAAAAACTTGTCAATTATTTTCAAGATTTACCCATTGATGACCAGCACATCATTCAAAAGCTGGAGTTTTTATTAAAAAAGTCAAATTTAATTTGCGGACTTTCTAAACATCGTACGAGGTCGTGAGTGGTGCCATGAGAATCGCGTTGATCTCTTCTTTAATTGCGCCTTGCAGTAACGTTGCTAGGCAACGTCAGCTCCATATATCCCTGGGCAATGTTGTCCCAAGACGCGGGTCGATGTGGTAGAAAAAAGCTGCCCCTCGGCATTAACAGCTACCCAATAGGAAGAGGCATGCTGGTGTAGGTGGCAAATAGTGCTGAGAATCAAACTTTTCTGCGCTTGTCTTGGTGGTAAAATAGTTTGACATTACAGCTGTAACACACTTTCTCTATGTGATGGATATTGTTGACCTTACTAACTTTATTACAGCTTAAAACTTGAAAGGGCCATACAATTTTAACTTTTATGCACATGATTACGTGATTTCAAGTCGCCCAATATCTTTCAATAAAAATTAAATTCATTTCATGGATGTTCATATGCTGTCCCAATTCACACTTTTATGCACTTTGCTTAATCCGGATGATGCTTCATTGCTTTCTCTTCGTGTTAACTGGAAGTTCAGCTTGCCTCTGTTCGGCATAGGATATGAGATTATGAAAGAGTTAAGATTATCAATTAATTACAATCATCAAGTGATTTTACATATATTCGAGTGTATTGTATAACATTTACTTCGTTACATTTCCAAATAGCATCTCTGGATTAGATTTCACTTACAACCTACTGATACTCATCCACTCGATCTGTATTTGGCTTGCAGAATCTTGTTTGAAAATATAAAACATAAATTACGAAAAATTAATCTTATGCAATTAATTACGAGTTTCTGAAAATTGAACTGGGCTTGACAGAAAAGCATTTACAACGTTTTTTGTTATCAAACTGCTGCAATTCAGGTCAAATTCCAAAACAGTTGAGGTATTTATCTGAAAAACATCTGCAGTGTTAATTCATACTTTGCAGTATTATATTTCCTGCATGACGCTTGGTTCTTGCAATGGTGTTAAGAACTGCAAAGATGTCTCAATACATTCAATGCGCACATGTAGATTGACGATGCAAGATCCACTTCTTAGATGCACTGATGAAAATGCAAAGAACTGCAATATCCTGCTGGAAATATCCGTTGAAGACATCTGCAATGCTGCTTCATTTCGGGCTGCTGCAGCATGAAGTAGGGAGTTGTACTAGAACACTAGAAGCTATAAGGAGAGTTTGGTGATGATTCTTGAGAATGAGTGAAGTTGCAGTGCAAATCTGTTCGCATTTTCGATTGAGGATACAACTTCTTAATGAATAATTCTACATGATTTATACTCTCTATTGATCCAACCAGACGGATAGATTTTGGCTTCAGTCTCATCATTTCTTTATCATTACAGTATAAGAATTGACCAATCAAAACTTTTCATCAAAACTATAATTTTATCAGTGATCTTGCAATCATTCAGGAGCGTACCAGTACTTCGTTTGATATTTTCCGTAACATTTGCTTAAAAGGGGCATTATTAAACACAGTGAGAAGTTTTGCTTTCAATTGTTGATCACCATATCTATTCACAGTTTCGTTGACCTTCTGTGATTATAGAAGAAACAACAGCGTGTACTTTCACAACATCGCGATCTGTTGAAGTCTTCGGATGAAAGTCTGTTTCCTTCAAACTAACTGAGATTAAAACGTGCCGACTAAAATATGTCACAAATACTATTTGGTGAAGAAACACACGGATCTATTTTTTCAATTTCAAACATTTCTGAAAGCAACAAGCAATCAGATTGGAGATCTGAAAATAGACGCTTCGGATAATTTGAAAATGTATGTTAATTCAATTATCCAGCGGAATATTTTCATGGTAGTGTACTTTACAAGATTGTCAAGCTTATAGACACAAGGATTTTCAAAAATCATCAGAATTTGCGTTTACTTTCAAAATGTCAAACTTGAGAATAATTGAGTTAAACCATGAAAATCAGATCCATTGAATATTCAAAATAAGCAATAGTGAATCCCTGCTGGTTACATCTGTTGGATTTGTTGCATTTAGGGATATCCAGGTTACTCATGAAAATGTTCTTGTAGTTGCAACTATTAACCCACGCGGTGAAGTGTTTCAAACTTGCATGCATCTGATTTAGAAACACAGTTCTCTCACCACGTGAATTCGTAGATAAATGCCTTGTTTGCTAAATGCAATTCTCCAAAGGTGGCCGTGTTGGTGGACTTAAGCTTCCAATGCATCCTATCTTATATGTGTAAACCATCTGTGTCTACAAAATCTGTTTTTGAATGGAATCCTGGATTTGCTAATGCTAAATGAAAACTGATATTATAATGGGCAACTTGGAAATTTAGCCAGACTCTAGCAATAGGCTGCGCATACGTCAATCGACATCAAATTCAAATTCCTTTCATAAATCAATTGAAGCCTTATGAAACCTCAACACGCGCAACTGAAAGTTTGAATCATTTATTACACTTGCTTTCGGGTCCCTCTAAAGCCTGATTTCTATCTATTATGGTAATAACACTGCACAAATAATAACTGTAATAGCAAAGGAAACTTAAAGGTGAATTTCTTCTTCCCGATTCAAGGAAAAATGCTTAGTTTTGAGCCACAATTTTTCACACGGACTCTTCAAGTCATTTCTTGTCATACATGTGAGTGCATGCGTGCGTGTGTGTGTTATAATCATGCCTCTGATCGGCGATGTATGCGTTAAATGTGGATAACATTGGTCAAAATATCTCGCTTGCTGACATTATGAGGCTTGCCAAGTCTGCATGTGTTTAGCCTCATAGAGAGGGGTGCATGAACATGATAGGAAATAACCTGAACACACTCCATGCTGAACAGTATGGTTATAGACTCAGCATTTTTCACTTAATAAGAGGAGAAGTAGTAGAAAGCTTCATTCTAGCCAATAACTTCAATATGCTTCCTAATTCAATAACTTCAAGGTCGGACTGGCACGAAATTTCAAACGAAATTGACACCTGGTCTCTACACTAAAAATCAATTAATTTTTATGCCTCACGAAGAGGATTAGAAACAGGATTCATTTCAAATCATGTTTTAAAGCATATGCTCTGGCTATTTATTTTTAATTTTTCATATTTTCATAAGTTTTTTTGGCTACTATTTCGATGAATTCGACAATCACCAACTATACGATGTTCATAATTGCCTCATTTATGCAAGACGTAATTACCGTATGGTTAATTTTTTGTAAAGATATTAATTGATTAGCTGAATTGTTAAAGGGAGAAAAATAACATTTTCAAACAATGCTTAAATTGCTATTAAGTCACGATTTTAAACATGGTTTGAAAAGTACAACCCAAACACGCCATGCATTGTTTTCGTCTAAATCTGATGAGTGTTGCTGACATCGACTTGAAAGATATTCTGCTCCATTATTTTATTGCTCTTGGAAGTATGAGCAAATATTAACAAACTAAATATTTATTTTCTCATTCACAGAGGGGTAAATAGAATTTGTTGTAGCAAATCTGTTGGCTACAAACTTATTCACATGAACTGTTTAAATAACGATTTCAAAAAACCTTTAATCACTGCGACGATTAGTTATTTTCCAATCTTATACAATGTCGGTGACTTCGATTTGGTTTGGAATTTTTATTAGAACTAACTTATAGATCTCCTTAATGGAGACAAAATACTTTTGTTCCATTCTTACAAACTGAGACTTTTAGGGAAGAGACAGCATGCTCTCTAAATTCCATCGCTTGTTTCATTATTTTGTCGGAAATACCTAAGAGTGTAACACTAGGAGATATGAAATGAGAACAGTTAACAAAATAAAGCATTTCCGACACTGTGAATATTGAGAATGTTATCATGTGACACAGATTCTTCTAAGTTTTCCTTTCTTAGCAATCTGCTGTACTTACTTGCTGTCTAAAGATGTTGTACAAGGAAGTTTAATGGTGTTGATTGAAATCTCTACAATGGTTTTGACATCTTTGGCCAGAGTGGCTTTCAAACTTCAGAATTCGATGTGATCACCAAGAAATCTGCATTTCGGTTTAATATATGCACGTACAGCACATGCATGTAATTTCAATCGTTAACTGCAATTTGTCAATGCAGTCACTTCCTACACTTCACTCCAGTATTTATACGCGGAATCATATATAAGCAAATATGCAACATAAATAATCGCGACAGCAAGTCGGATTTTCACAGCCTGCCAATCGTCCATAATTCTCGATTGAGGCATAATTCAGTAAATATATAAAAGCTACCATGCAAGTTGTAGTGAGGCCATTCTTGGTGTGTGTCTATAAGATATTATGCACTTGGTCTCGAGAGATCTCCGAAGTAAAACAACGATGTTACAGTAAGAATCTGATTTGCGAGACATCTTGTAAAATTTATTATAAGAAATACATTGGTCAAGCTAAAAGGACAATAAAATCAAGAATCAAAGAGCATCTCAAATCACCAGAATCAGCTATGTATCAATATATTACAGTAGAACATTATTCATTCGTGGAAGGCAATATTTCTTGGAATATTACGATTCGAACACAATACACCGACAGAAAGCCGTGGAAGACAAGAATAAATGTTCATAGACAAGAATTAATGTTCTCTCGTAAATAATTCAGTTAGTGAGACTTTACTGTCTTTCCTCTGATAGTAGTCACATTTCATCTCTTTTCTCTTGTGTTTGTGTAGGGTTGCGTGCATTACGGAGTTGTCTGGCTGTCAGGTCACTTGTAATTTGTGGCAGTCGGACGCCTTCGTGAGTTCCACTAGCGACTGACTGATGTCCTACTATGTCATTTGCTTATTATCATTCTGTACATAAACTGGCATCTGCTATCTGTCCGTGCATTCATTCTTTCACCCTTGATGAAGAATACCGAAGCGAAATATTGGGTATCGCAAAATTTTTCTTTTGATTCCTGAGATAGTCAGTGGCAATTGAAAGTATGATTGAAATTACTATTGTGGAGTTATTTTAACTCACACTTGCCGAGATCAATTCGTCATGACTGAATGTTCACCTGATATTCTATGCAATCGAATCGTTGTTGGACGCATCTATTAGTGATTCGGTAATTTTCATCCTTTGACACACATGTCAATCATAGCATTGTGGAAGAACTTCTCTGATGAACTCTTCGCCTTTCTAGACTTGTGAATTGCATGATGGCTTTGAAATATGGAACTCATGCTATTCATTTCACATGCGCGTGTGCTGTCGTCGTTTCACGGGTTAAAATTGTGACAATTTAGTATTCAACGTGACGTTTTCAAACAACGATTGCATGCATGACTGCTCCAGAATCGACTGGTGCTCACACCAGGGATTGGAAATACCCGGGTTTTTTTCAAGCACCCGGATCCGGGTCCTATTATCAAAAGTGATGAAATTACATGTAATTCGTTTTCATTATCACAAAATATTGAATAGCCTGGTTTCTGAGATTAATTTTAAAATATGCGTTTCATAATACGCACTAATGTAGTGATATTGAAATCCTAGGATTTTGCTATCGCCAATTGTAGTTGTCACTCTTGTTCTCAGTTGTTATTATATCACTTTTACGAAATATCATTTACTAAATATTAATACATGATTACAAGTATTTAAAATAACGGTAATACAATCTGATGCCGAGCATAGATAAATGTATACTCTTTCTTAAGACATGATAACTAAAACTGAACTTCTGTATTGATTAAGTGTATACTTACCATGATTGTTCATCAAAAAAGATGTTAATCCAGACCAATTTCAGTAGTGATAAGTATGTGCATTTAATTAAAAGAAGTAGGGAAATCAAACTTGCTTTTATTTGTGCTTTTTTAGTTAATAAGCGTGTATCCCACTATCATAAACTTATTGATAATTACAGCTATTGTTCATTGTAAGTATATAGTAAGATAGTTGGACCAATACCGTAAGTCTGGAGAATCACAATGGATCTTAATCAGCTATGTTATTAGCTTTGAAATTCATGGATGTCCATTCATTCCTTAGTATGGATTAGTAAAGTGGGTGCAGTGGTTACAAGCCTACAACGGTAACATGACAATTAGAATGAACAAAGCATGAAAAAGCTACTTCATCTTTTCTGTAACCTTAGTAGATGGTCATTCAATATCGAGCTACAGATATTCCTGGATAAAACATTTTTATTCATACTTATATTCGCATTCTTAGCTGCTCACATACACTCCCAACTCTTAGTGAGTAACGAGATAAACTTGTTTGAGGTTCTATAACTTTTATAACTTCTATCGTTAAATAGGATTTTCCACTGCAGTAATGACCAGCAACATTTTATCTTCAACGCTCTTCGCTTGATCCGGATATTTACACCCAGATCCGCCAGGTTCCCGGATCCAGATCTTGACTCGGTGCAATCCCTGGCTCGCACGTCTTGTTGCATGCTTGGTGACTTCATGATTACTTCGAGGGCCTTCTGCCATCCTCACCGGTCAGGATCGAATGTGTCCTCTCAATCCTTCGGTCTTGGGTATATCACCAGAGGCCAGAAAGTCTTCTGGACGGATGAATCTAGTTCCACTCTTAATTTCATTGATAATCGCGTTCGTGTCCATCGTTTTAAAGATGATCGCTTTGCTTCATGCTGTAAACACGAGGAGGCTGCAACGTAATGCCTTATGCCTCAGCCGCACTGTGAGCCTTTCCAAGCGTTTCCAAGCAAAGCGTTTTATAGTAAGGCTGAGCGATTGATAGCTTACGCTCGTGCATGCTTTGCTTTCAGTGTGACTGAGGCCTTAGAGAGGCATTTGGCATGGTGGAAGAACAACGGCAGCAGTTGTAATCAAAGGCACAATGACAGGTGATAGATGCCACAAAGATGTTGTGTTGCCAGTTACTGTTCCTCTTGTAGGCGGAAGATCTTGTCTTCTAAGATGGCAATGCTTGGCCGCGTCGCTCTTCAGGTGCTATTACGAAGGAGAGGAGCTTAAGCATGCAAACTGTTGATCGGCCTGAACGTTCGCCTGACCTATCTCCAATCGAGCATGTCTGGGATGAACTTGGACGAAGAGAGAGCGATGCCAACTCCACCTGTGTCCCTCAGCATTCTTGTTTGAGTTCTTGACAGTTTGATCAGAAATAATCTATTCTGTGTAATCCGAAAGAGCGTTTTCAATAGTATACTTGCCGTCTCCTCGGACACAAAGCGTCTTCTCAAAAATTCTTTTAAAAAAATTTTATGTGCATTAGCGCTTATTAATAAGTTGACTAATTGAGCCTGATAACTGACCTAGTGGATCGCTTGTGAAACGATCATGTACTTGTCACGAAAAGGGTCCGCAATCCAGTCCAAAATGGTCAATTAAGCCTTATTAAGAGCCGTGGAAAGTCTTTCCACATATCCTGCCATACATCAAGGCATATCGGTATATAGCACGCATAAAAAAGATCATATTGAAAAGGGATCAAATTGAGTGGCATGTCAAACCCTGACATATGCGCTTCGTGTGATAGGTGTGACGCATTCTCATTTCTCAATTATCTGCTGCGTCATCACTTTTACATACCGCAGCGAAGGTCAAGTGAAGTTTCACTCCCGCGCGCGCTTACCCATGCCGCAACGAAAGACACTGGGATGACATCGATTGTTCCCCTCTCAACTGACTTTAAAAAGCGCCAGCCAAGAGCGCTCGACGCCCAATATCTTGCGTATCGTGAGACGAGAACCGGCGTATTTCTCTTAGCGTGGCTGATTGAGCGGCAACGCCGACAAGCCGAGACGCACCAACACGCCTAGCGCACGAACTGGCTCTGGAGGACCAGCGCGCTCTCATTCTCTCTCCCGTTGTCTTAGTCAAGCCTGCTGCTGTCAAGTACCGAACTGTGTCGCTGCTATACGAACTGTGAACGCCTAACTTGCCCTTTTAAGGGCTGCTTTGTGTTATTGCTTGTACCACTGGACCCTGTCATCGGGGAACGTATGTTTTTGTCCTTTAATAAAGTATAAGTCATAACAATAGGTTAAATGGATTAACGAAGATATTCCCACAGATCCGGACAAGTTTGTCTCTAAAATACAAATAGAGTTAGCCTAATCCAATATTTATAAGTCATTCATGCGTGCCGCTACCTCTGGGAAAGATTTGTCTGTTCTATTAATTAAGGGCAATCAATCATCACCTATAATTAGTGTTCATTAAAACTGTATTTCATTTTCATTGAAGTATTCCGCATTGCGAATGTCATAGTTTCATTGAGATATGAATTTTTGAAAATATTTTGAAAAGGTCTTTTGAAATAATTCAAAGAATATTTTTATTACAATGTGAGAATGTCTAAATCCTGGACGATGAATGACGCAGAAAGAATCAATCCCACTATGATAAAAAGCGAACTAATTATGCTAGGTATATAGGGTTGCAGGACTCTTTTGCACTTAATAGGGATGTAATGAATTTGCCAAAAATATTGATTTTAAATTAAAATTGTCGAAATACGACTATGTCACTATCTGAACATACCCACAAGTGCGAGCAAAAATCCGAGTTTTTTACTTTAGCTTAAAATGTTGTGCAAAAGTAGCGTTCAAAACACTTTCCTTCTCTACACTGATCAGCCATGCCGTAAACCGAAGTGACTTCAAAATAGTCTTATTGACAAACTGCTCATCTTTCAATATAATTCCTACTCTGATAGCCCGAAGGAACGGTCACCCGATCGTCAGATGCAGAATGTCTCAATTATCTCAAGCTAATCCATAAATCCGCGAATCTGTCATGCCATCATACAACGTGGGTCAACTTGACAGATAATGAATGGTATATCCCTTTCTTTTTCATTTATTTTTCTTGAGGAGTGATTCTTCATCAACAGCAAGCAAAGATGGAAAGTGTTCGTCGGACTTCTCCCCTCTGACAACTTTGTTATTAAGTCAATTTCATAGGTTAAAGATGTTTTAGATGTTTTCTTAGCCTGAGATGAAGAGATAATTATACTTATACACGCACGCTAATTTTACTGAACATGAATTCGAAATTTGTAAATCAAATGCAATATAGGCTGTTTCATCATTCTGGCCATTCTTCTGTGCTATCTGAACGAATTTATTTGACATCGGTTTCATAGTAGATGTATGCAGTCAACATGAAAAACGACAGCACTACCCTGATAGGACAATAACACGACAGCACTACCCTGACACGACAAGAGCACGACAGCACTACCTTGACACTACACGACACTAACACGACAGCACTACCCTGACACTACACGACACTAACACGACAGCACTACCCTGACACTACACGACACTAACACGACAGCACTACCCTGACACGACACTAACACGACAGCACTACCCTGACACTACACGACACTAACACGACAGCACTACCCTGACACTACACGACACTGACACGACTGCACTACCCTGACACGACACTAACACGTCAGCACTACCCTGACACTACACGACACTAACACGACTGCACTACCCTGATACGACACTAACACGACAGCACTACCCTGACACTACACGACACTAACACGACTGCACTACCCTGACACGACAGGAGCACGACAGTGCTACCCTGACACGACTACACTGCCCTGACACGACACGAACACGACAGCACTGCCCTGACACGACAGGAACGCGGCAGCACTGCCAAAGTGATGACATATTAAATTAAAAAACACGACACGGTAAAAAATTCGAGGTATTAAGCAGACGGAAGATACCAAAGTTAAACAACTAACCTAGTAGAGAGTCGTGTAAATAATTAGGTAACTTCAAGAAAGGTAAAAGTCAAGAGCACATGAATATAAATCAATACTAAAACAATAGAGTAGGAAACAAAATACATATAAAGGCTAGCCGACCCACCTTAAGACGGGAATGAAAATAAATTAAAACTTATAATCAATTTTTTTTATTTTGCAATCTAAGAAGTATAATGAGAATCCGTCATGGACTTGATGAGAAGCTAACTAAAAAAAGTGATATGAATTAGATAAAAGGATCAGTGATGTCTGTCAAAGACAAGAGTTCTCTGGCTGCTTATCAAGCTGCTCTCGAAATAGAGAACACCGTTTCTTGCTTATGACAAACTCCGCTGAGCTAGAGCAGGTTAAGCTATCCGATTATCTCAAGCTAAAAATGAACAATGAATCCTAATCAAATCGATAATATAGCACGACTATTATTGTCAAAACACAAGCACGACACAAGTGACAAGGCTCAGCACGACACGACGCGCGATCGTGTTTGTATCACGAAAGCAGACCTCTACTTCATGGTATATGTGTAGGCTAAGATGCTCCAAGGTTTATTCTTCATCATCATCAACTGTGATATAATCTACATTTAGTGAAATATTTTCATTTAAATATCATTTGCCATATAACTGATAAGAAAGGTTTTGCTCAAAATAATCCACTGGAAAGGTTAATTTTCCAGCAAAGAGCTCGGAGAAGTTATCCTACAAGATGAGAAGCCGACAATCTTCGTATCACGCCATCCTGCCGGAATAAAACAGAGATGCTCCCAAATTGAACGAGAATTGCAGTCCATCGTATTCACCCTTACACAACTTCGCACGCATTTTCTAGGAATCACGTTAATAGTAGGAACGGATAAGAAGTCATTGCTGTTCATGATCACATCAAAATTTGCCTAAATCTAAACCCTTAATCTTTAACTATTAATGATCAAAAACCATCGAGAGCTTTTTTCTGTACAGTTCTCCGATAAATCCCAAACGAGTATTTAAGAAGCACCCAAACACGATGAAGCTCCACAGAATGTCATTGCAGGCGTTCGCTGTCGATGGAAGACACCCAATTCATCTGGACGATTGCAACCTTTCTACTCATTTAGAGAAGCACTGCTATTGAAGACATGCAGCAGCTTACAAGCTGACAGTGTGTAAATGATGATTTTATGAAAATAAACAGCGTCTTGTCAAATCAATATAACTGCAGAACTGATCATACAAAACGGAGCACCTAAATTTCGATGAAATTCAATCGATTCCCATGCCAAACGCATCGCACAACAACGTACCATAGATCATTCGAGGGCTTGCATTCTCATCTTTAAAATTAGTATTGCAGACTTGCATCCTTTATTGCATTGCTGAGCAGTGCTCAAAATATGAAAATCGCTCAATTTTCAAATCGCAATTTTTCAATAAGTAGGCATGTGAGTATGATTGAATCAGGAACGAAGAGAACGAGTATTTTCTGAGCTCTCTTTTGATATGCTGGTCATCAAAATCGATGGACTGATAAAATATTGATGATTTCGTGAAGTTATCACAAAATCATGACTCTTATGGCTGAAATTATTACGCACTCACTTTTTCATCAAAAATGTTCGTGTTTGAAATTGCGATGCAAGGAATTCGAATATGTAAGTTATTTTCATATAAGTTCGATAGTTCTTTTTCAAACTTCTTCAATATTTTTGTCATTTCCGTAAAAGCACACAAACAATAAAGGTAAACAATCTGCAGTCACTGTGAGAGAACAAAGACTCACTTTTGCGGAAATGAAAAAAAAAATATTGAAGTCATACATGCACCATCTTTTGTTGCCAATAGTAACTTACTCAGTTACTCAAAGAAATTCAGACAACCGTTATACTCAAATGCACTTATAAATATAGATTTTTAATTTGAAGTCCAAATTATTCATTAGTTAGTTTGAAGTGTGATCAATCATGCCTTTTTCTTGTTCCTGCTATTGGATTTATTTGTTTTGTTTGCATCATTTTTAAAAAGTGTATTTTCAAGATGTGTCTCCATGCTTACCGTGTTTTTTTGCACCCAATTGGGACTTCACTGAAATAAACGCATTATTTTTGCTGTTATCGTTATTGTTCATCAATATAATTCGTTCGAGTGAGAATTAACATCGAAGACATTCCGAAGATAGCTAAACGATTCAATAATTTTCCATGTGCGGTTAATAACGATTTCAGTCTGGAGGAAAAGATAACTTTAATCAGAAGAACCTGTCTCTCGAAAACAATTGCTGCAACTAAAAATATTCATGTACTTCCTTTGATTATCTCCATCATAGCGTGTGAATGTTGTTCTTACTACCTTCAAAATTACAGTATCATGTGAATACAGTGCTCTCAGAATAGAGTTGTGTGAAGAGGGAAGACATGCAGAACCACCGTCTCCTGAGATAATTGAAGTGCGTATATTTCCTCTAGAAAAGGATTCGAGAAATTTTTAAGTAATCGGCAAGCGAGGGAAGCAAATTTTCAATTGCCACTGCATCTTTGTATAATCTCATGACACTCTTGTGTTGAAATTCTGAAAACATTGATCAATGATAATTTAGAGAAGAGACGATTATCATCAGATGCAGATGAACGGTGCCTCTGTGGTTCAAGACTTTTAAAATAACTGTGCTCTGATTAACGTAGAAAACCAAATAAGTGTGCAAGAATGTGGTTTTAATTGTGGCTAAAATTGATCAGAATGTGTTTTCCTATATTAAGAGGTTTGATAAAGCTGGATGTTTTTTGCTTCGTAGACAGAGGTACATGAAGACATGAAGCCATTCCAGCCGAGACTCTAGATTTAGTACACTTAGTCAGAGAAAACACAATCAGATGCTAATCTTGCCGAACTTCAATTTGCTTCGATGTGTCTTTCTATGATCCTGTCTGACAAAGAGGGACGTGGTAGAAAGGAGCACGTAGGGGCCATCGGGTTGTGCATCAGTCTGTGAGAGTCTCGTTTTCTGCCTTGTTCTCTGCAAAAGCTCGTGACGGCGGCCGGACTACAGGCCGTATCACATCACCTATGTGTTGCGTGTTGCACTTCGAGTGTCGCGTGAAACGATAAACCGTACATGCAACCAGGCAAGTAGTTAAAAGTCCGCATCACATCAACTTCGTGTTACATGTACGTGCTGCACTTCGAACGTCGTGTGAAGCGCAAACATGTATACGGTCTTGCAAAAGTTCCCGTACAACGAACAAATGTCAATATTGCAACTGTTCTAGGGTACTAAGCAAGTTCATGTTTGTTTTGCATGAAACTTCACGGAATGACAAATACATCTGTTAATATGTATCACATGCAAAACGGCCGAGCCCGCAATGACAACAGCTCAAAATGAACAAGACGTGATTTAAGAAGTGCGAGATATCATGACATTGACGAGTTAGTGAAAGAAAGCTGCTACTGGCGAGAAAAAAATGCTCAAGTCACATTAGGCAATTTCTTATCAAACAATAGTATATACATGCAAATAACAGAAGCACAATTCACAATTTGAAGTCAATACTTTGTTGACCCTCCACCTGCCGAGATGACGTTGTCGCATCTTGATCGCATAGAGCGAATGAGTCTTTGAACTCGGAATTGTGGGATGCCATCCCATTCCTCCATTATGGCAGGTATCAGATCCGCTTGCGTCTATTCCGCGGTGGAAAATCGCTCTGCGAAGTTGATCCCACATCTGCTCGATCGGGTTCAAGTCGGGACTCCTGCTTGGCCACTGCATGTGGATGTATCCCATGTGCTCTTCATGGAAAGTGTTGACAAGAGCGCATCGATGTGGAGGGGCGTTGTCGTCCTGCAGCAAAAATCCTGGCCCGATGATTTCAAGACCGAAGGGAATTGCGACTGTCTGTAAAATCTGGTCCCGGTACTGTTTACCATTCAGGATTCCATCAACAACTGCCAGCGCTGATTCGTGGTTCCAGCTGATACCACCCCACACCATCATCGAACCACCAGCTCCTCCTCGTCTTTCGGTCCATTGAACAGCAGATTGTTCAGACAGTCTTCTTCCTGGTAAACGCCGCACTCGGACCCTACCGTCTGTCCAGCGGACACAAAAACGGCTTTCGTCGGTGAAAACAACATGTCTCCATTGCTGGGATGCTGTCCAGGACCGATGTTGACGACACCAAAGTAACCGAGCAGCTTTGTGACTTTCTTGAAGTCGAGGGAACTTCAATGGACGATAGCTGTTGAGTCCGACATTTCGAAGGCGTCGGCAATTGTCGATTGGGAGGCATTCACACTGTGCTCACGGAGTTCGCTTTGCAGTTAAGGCAACGAGACAAAAGGATTGCTCCTGGCGGCCACAGTTGCACGCTCTGTGTCGTCCGAGTCCATTGCACGGGGACGGCCCGACCGTGGTCTCTCTTGAACTCCATCTGTCTCAAGAAATCGCATAACTTGATCTCTGACAGCAGATCTCGCAATGTCAAAGTGTCTGGCCATTTTTCCGTACGACCATTTCGCGTCTTTTCTTAACGCAACAATGCGCCAGCGCTTTCCCTCGCTAACTCGTCAATGTCATGATACCGATAACAACATTATTGACAATCTCGCACTTCTTAAATCACGTCTTGTTCATTTTGAGCTGTTGTCATTGCGGGCTCGGCCGTTTTGCATGTGATACATATTAACAGATGTATTTGTCATTCCGTGAAGTTTCATGCAAAACAAACATGAACTTGCTTAGTACCCTAGAACAGTTGCAATATTGACATTTGTTCGGTGTACGGGAACTTTTGTAAGACCGTATGCATTGTTGATGTAGGCTAAACATGCAAGAAGTACGTGGTTCAGTCAGTAATCACTTAGACTTGACATCAAATATTTACGTCATTGATCCGGTATTGATAATGTGAATTAACATGGGTATGTAGGTGGCAGGTCAGTGAGTTTCATTCACTGTCATCCTTTATCGCAGCTGTAAGACAACTTCAAAGCTTGTCATAGCTTGCAGATGAGTTAGTCGCTTGAAATGGACAACGCAGTTGAACATCGAAGTGTCATTAAGTTTCTGAACTTAAAGAAAGTCCCACCGAATGAAATATTGCAGCAGTTGCAAAATGTTTACGGTGAAGATTCTCCATCACGTGCTACAGTTTACAATTGGGTACGAGAGTTTCGAGCTGGTCGAACTTCAGTCTTCAATGACAACGAAAAGTGGACGTCCAACAGAAATTCCGCAATCGAAACATTAGGTGTGTGCTTCTTTGATCTGTAACAATCGGTGTATTCGAATGGATGATCTTGCCGATGCCCTGGCTATTAGTCACGGGTGTCCACAATATCCTCAGCGATTTGGGCGTGCGAAAGTTGTGCTCACGTTTTGTCCCAAAGTTCATCACATCCGAAATGTCAGAGACTCGATTGGCGTGCTGTCGTTCCAACCTGGAACTTTCCGACAGACTTGGATAGCGATTCCTCGACAACATCATCAAAGAAGATGAAACACTATTAAACCTTTTTATTCCTTTGAGTCGCAGGGAGTCATCTGAATGGCGATTTCCAGAAGAGTGCTCCAAGAAAACTCAGAACAGGAACATCGCACGGTCGCTGTTCAATGCTGTCTGTCTTCTGGTGGTGTCTTCAGTAAAGGGATTTTCCATCTCGACATTTTGGACAAGTCGCGCACAATGAATGGTTAGTACTACAAAGACCTTTTAGAGACAATGTCCACAAAACTTCGAGACGATCTGCGAAGTACTTACTTTATGACAATGCCCCAATTCATACTGCTGCGATTGTGATGGAAACGGTGTCTCAATTCCAGACCATTCAGCATCTTCCGTATTCACCAGATCTGGCACCATCTGACTTCTGCCTCTTTCGTCATTTGAAGAAAACCTTGCGAGGTCAGAAGTTTGATTCATCTTCCGAAGTGGAGCAGCATGCAAGACAAATTTCTGATTCGCTGGACGAGAGCTTTTTCAAGAATGCTTTCGAAGACTTGGTGTTGAGATGGCGAAAATGTGTTGATCAGAATGGATTCTATTTAGAAAAGTAATATTAGAATCCAATCTTTATTCAGCTTCGTATATGATAATATGATCTCACATTTCAAGCTTGATTGTACAGGGTTATTCAAAAAGAATGACCCTATTTCAAACCGCTGTATCTTCGCAACGAAAAGGAGTATTGCATTCCAACAAGGACTCGATTGTTCCGCATATCATGAAGTTTTATATGCGATGTCACAATTGTTCATGTTGATGCATCGAGGTGCGTGAATTGGTGTACAATTGTGTACGTTTTCGCTCAGTCGCACTGTGGTCATCAACATGCAAATGTTAAATAGCGGTGAGAGACACGAGAAATTGCAGACTTGTTTTTTTATGAAATGGTGACTCCACACCTTCTGTGTTATCGAGTTCGCGAAATCGAACTCAGTGATTATGGTCCAACGTGCCTTTCGTAAGGAATTCAAGACAAAACCCCCATCTTCGAAGACCGTGCGTCGGTGGTGTAAGAAATTCAAAGACACCGGCTGTCTCTGCAAAGGGAAGAGTCCGGGGAGACCAACAGTGTCAGACGAGCAAGTAGCTGGAATCCATGCTGCTTATTTGAGAAACCCGCGACAATCAACAAATCAAAGCAGTCGTGAACTTGAAATTCCACAACCTACGGTCTGGAGAGTGCTTAGAAGACGCTTGAATTTCAAGCCATACAAGCTGAGATTGGTCCAAGCATTAAGCGACGATGACAAGAGGTACAGGGAACAATTTTGTGAGTGGATAATGGAAATGGTAGAGGAAGACGAGTCATTCCTTTCGAGCGTTATTTTCAGTGATGAAGCCACTTTTCATCTCAGTGGTCATGTCAACCGCCACAATGCCCGTATATGGGGAACAGAGCCTCCTCATGAGACGTTGGAACACATCAGAGATTCCCCAAAAGTGAATGTCTTCTGCGCTGTGTCCCAGGACAAAGTTTACGGTCCCTTCTTCTTTGAAGGCAAAACCGTAACTGGGAAAAGCTATCTGGAAATGCTGCAGACATGGCTATTTCCATTATTGAATGCAGATTCGGATGAGTACATTTTCCAACAGGATGGAGCGCCCCCTCACTGGCATCTGCAAGTCCGCGCTTTCCTGAATGAAAACTTGCCGGATAGATGGATTGGGAGAATTAGTGACCGGGACTACGCACTGAACTCTTGGCCTGCCAGATCCCCAGATCTTTCTGTATGCGACTTCTTCTTATGGGGTTGCATCAAGGATCGAGTGTACGTTCCATCATTGCCAACCAATTTGCAAGATCTCAAGCAACGGATAAGGACAGCGATCGACTCAGTGACAGCAGTAATGTTGAATAGCGTATGGGATGAACTGTCTTTTCGTTTAGATCTTGTCCGTGCCACCCATGGTGGCCATATTGAAAACTTGTAATGCAACAAATAAAAGTTCATGATTTGCGGAACAATCGAGTTTTTGTTTGAATGCAATACTCCTTTTCGTTGCGAGGATATAGCGGTTTGAAATAGGGTCATTCTTTTTGAATAACCCTGTATTTTTGTTACCTACAAATACACATTACATTGGATAGCTACGGTTGTTTTGATATCTTCAATATTTATATTTGAGTCAAAGTGATTATTGACTGAACCACGTATGTCATGGCCTATGCATGGACATCTATATACTATCTATATATAGACATCCATGGCCTATGTCTCTGCGATAGAAATTTGTGATGCATCCTTGTGCTGTGTGAAATAATGGTATACAACACTTTTATCAACGCTTGTTTTGCATCGCCTGTCTGGCCGTGTTGATAAAGCACTTTTTGGGCTTCTAGGTGAGATGTGTCCAAGTACTGATCAGATCAGTTCAGACAGGAACAGAGACTCTGTTCCAACAACTGTTCACTGTAGCAATCCTCTGTTATACGGTCAGCACCAAAGTAAGAGTGGGTATAATGAAACTCGGTCTCAGAGAAGTTTTTCCCAATGCAGCAATTTCTTCGTGCAATCAAAGTTCATTCTTATTTGCAGTTTGCTATCTTCTCACGGGTGACCAAGCGTGCATAGTGGGCATGTTTCCAAATGCATCATTTAGTGTTGAAGATTATACATGAAATCAAGGAAAGTAATAGGTAACTCCCCTGTTTTATAGTCGAAGTTCTATTAATATCAAGTCGCTAAATCACGACAGTACTTCGGCGTCTGGTGCTTGGCACAATTGCCGCGTACTCGTTTTCATATTTCTACGATATCATGTCTCACCTTAAAAAGAGGGTCACGAAAAGGCTGGAGTTACATAGAACGTCACGTTTCACGTTTGACGTGTCACGCTTCACGTTTCACGACTCATCGCTTCACGCTTTGCGACTCACGATTCACATAGGCATCACGTCATTTCCTTTTCACGCCGGTTGTCATTTTATCACTGTTGTGTATGCGAAATGGACGTCTCTCCTGATGAAGCTATTGTCATCTATTTGATTCTTCGCAAGCGAAGAAGCAGACGACAGAAACGAGCTGTATGGGTGCGCGAGCATATTCTGCTGAGACCGAAATTTGGAGAGTTTTTTCGGACCTACAGAAGTCTGAAAGACAACCCTGATCCAGACCTATTTTTCAACTACATGCGAATGTCGTACGAAAGTTTTGCTGAGCTCCTATCCTTGGTTCGCCCTCATCTGACACCCAAAGGATCAAAGTGGAGAACACCCATCTCAGCTGAGGAGAAATTGGTTTTGACTCTTCGGTAAGCTTTTTTGATATTTCTAATATAGGCTTTGCGCTAGCGCAATGTGTGATTAATTGCCTTTAACAAAATTTTCCATGTAGTTGGCAAAATCACTTATCAGCAATTTTGTGCAAGACATTCGAACTTTTTTGACACTTGTGACTGTAGGCCTAATGCATGTGATATTTGATGGACCACAAACTACAAACTTTGGTTGATGAAATTTTTGAGACAATTGGCATAAAATTCTATATGTAAGCAGAATCCCTCTTTGAGCATTTAATTGAGATCTTCATAATATTATGATTTTAATTTCCTAATTTTTCACAGCAAGGACAATGCAACTCCACTTGGAATTCAAAGAACAAATTAATCCAAAAATATTTATTGCAGCTGAACTCGACAAAACTGAACTGGACAAAATCACTAAAAACTTGATTGATCGCGCAAAAGTTTTAACACGTTCATTTGAAAGTCAATATATGTGTCATCAGGCAAGCTTTGTACTTGAGGGAGGAGTGATTTGAGGAACATCAGACGTGGCGATTCTTGATTCTTGTCTTCCAAGCTTTTCGTCAGAGCCTTTACCAAGCGATCTTCCTCACTCACTTCTCTATGTCGTTTCTTACCTCTCTTGTTCAGAGGACTTTCTGTGACACCAGGGACCGAGGGACTCCGTGACTGCAAAATACCGGGATCCATTTGAGAAGCAGCAAGCTCAAGAGTGTCAAAATTTGACAGATCCTGAAGCACGAAGGAACTGGTTAAAGGTAATTGCTCAGATTCAACATCAGACGGATCACTCGCTATACTGCATGACGTATGTCGCTTGCTCTTTGATCTCTTAAGAAAATTCATGGCTTTCTCGAACTTCCATGCTGACGCTGACGCCGCACTTCCAGAGCGCTTTTCTTTGCGTTTTAGGGCATTGCAATAGCCGCTTTGTAGCTGGTTCCAGACAACCTTCGCCTCTGTGCCTGAAAGTAGAAAGCTATAGTTAAGTCCGTATCAGAAACAATGTTTACTGAGAAAAACAATAATTTGTGGTTAGTCTCTCCCCAATACTTTTTTTCCAAATATGCGAGTGTTTTAAATAAAAAAGGCAGATGTTATGCGCCACAATGTTTACTTTATGTCACATGCAACTGCCTGAATTGCATGTCTAATTGTCAATCATAGCATCTGGCATTCTGCGCAAAAGTTCTACCAACTGAGTTACCATCTCGTCTGGATGGCGCTCGCTTTAAAGCCTTCCTTGTTAGCAACTTTGTTTTTAGATGGCTATACAAGGACTTGAACTACAATTTATATGGCCAAATGGCACTTGACTTTCACTTTCCGAATATCTAAATACAGTAGAATTGTGTGAAGAACCAAGCGCTCTGATCAACTGAGATACTGTCATAGTTATGGGCCCTACATGTACTTAATCATATCATTTCACATTTTCAGACATCTTGCAACTGGATCATCGTTTTCCTCCATGAGCGTTCCCTTTCACACTTCTCCTGCATCCATTGGTCAACATGTCACAGAAACTTGCCAGGTGCTATGGGAAATTCTGAAGCCGTCACAGATGCCGCTGCTTACCGCAGAAGAATGGAAGACAATTGGACAGCGCTTCGACCAACTGTGGGATTACCCCTTCACCATCGGGGCACTTGATGGAAAACACATTTCTATCCTCAATCCTTCCAAAAGTGGCTCACTCTTTTATAATTGCAAAGGATTTCCGAGCATTGTGCTGTTGGCTTTGAGCGATGCAGACTCGTGCTTTATTCTAACAGACTGCGGTCAATACGGAAGGGTCAGTGATGCGGCAGTTTTTAACGCTTCCAAGCTTTCGTCTCATTTAGAAGATAATAGGTTGAACATTCCCAATGAAGCTTTCAAATTGGGTGAAAACTCGGATGGCATCCCATTTGTTATTGTGGGGGATGAGGGTTTTCCCTTGAAGAAGTATCTTATGAGGCCGTTCTCTTCAAAGACTCTTAATGACCAGACAAGAATTTATAATTATAGGCATTCACGCTGCAGACGTACAGTTGAATGCGCTTTTGGCATACTCAGTAAGAAATTTGAAATATTCCAACGGCCAATGCGTGTGGGTCCAGATAAATCCATAATCCTCACCAACGCTGCTCTCGTTTTGCACAACTTTGTTAGACGAAGAGATGAACTCCTGATCGACAAAACATCTGCCATACAGTATGAAGACAACAAAGCACCATCCGGGATGAAACCCTTGAAGACAAATACTGGTCGAACTTCCAATGATGGGAGCTGAAATCCGCCAGAAGATATGCAACTTTTTTAACAGCCGAGATGGCAGTGTCTCTTGGCAGAACGGACATGTTTTCCGAAATGTTGATCACTGAAGCATTTTGCATTTCTCAACTTTCATGTTTTGAATAGCAGAATAACATCTCGAATTGATTCTGATGGCAAATATACATTTGTTGATTGAAATCAGCTAGCTCTACACATTCATGATTAGAAGAAGTGTACATGTAGACAATTTTTGTACATTCGTTAAATGGATGTGGGAATGCATGACCATACATGAGGTATCAAATGAAAATGATGAATGTGTCGGCTTAATAAAATCAAAATTTTTCTCCTATATATTCTGAATCAACATTCAAAAACACTCAGCTACATGAGCATATACATGTACATGCATTTTGTACGCGGTATGAGTTCGACATAGCGTACATTTCCTCCATGTATGATGCTTTGCGACAAATTTAGGCGAATATATCGAAATCAAAGCAAACCATCACTTACCGTCAGGAGCGGGAGGCGCTGATTAATTGCCTCCCACACTTGCCTCCGCTGGTCCTTCTTCTTATAATCGGGATGTGTAGGATCCCACAGCAGCTCATTTTCCTGCACGTGGGCACACAACTCTTCCTTGTAAGCGTCCATTTTTCACGATCAGCAAATACAGATGAACTGCCTGTACTGCTTCAAATTGTCCCCATTATAAAACATCATCCAATCACATTTCAGTCTGTGATGCTGACATACAATCTTTTCTTTTTCACGTCACTTTTAATGGTCGGAATCATTCTTCCTTTCACGCGTGAAACAGGAATGGCAGAGTGAAGACACGTGAAAAGTGACACATGAAACTCTATGTAAACGATTTCTATTCTGGCAATGCATCCATTTTTCCCTTCACGCGTGACCAGTGAAAAATGAAAAGTGAAACGTGAAACGTGACGTTCTATGTAACTCCAGCCAAAGATATTTCATCCAATGTAAGGAACATAGAAATCCGATTTATTTCATTTGTTTAAGTGACACTACTAGAATGGACAGCTGGGGTTTGTTGACGGTTAAGAAATGACTCATAAGTGTACCGTTGCTATAGTCGCGACTTGACCATGGCGTAGTGTTCTGCGATATTGTTGTGGCCATTCTAGTCTAACCATAGAAATTAACAATAACATAGAAAGTCCTAGAATGGAAATTGCATGAACATTATGGCACACGCCGGGGGAACTTAGTTGGGGCAAAATGCAACTTGTGCGATCTGGCTTCCATGTTTTCTGATTGGCATTTATATGTATCAAGCCAATTTGTGATCTGGATTGTTGGCTCTTGTCCAAAGAACATGTACTCAAAAGCATTAGTGAATTTACAAAATGCTGCGCCGATATGATGACAAAGAAGGAAATCCTTTTAAACGTTCTGTACGTTCATCATGTTGATATATCGCTCCGATAATCTATCAATAGCATAATCAGACTCTTATGCAACTTGCAATGTCGATTTACAGAACATGCATAACTCCAGCTTGAAACCAGAGGCCAAGAAATCTTAGAGTATTCATTTTTCTTTAAAATCCGTTCCCCTGTTCACTAAATTTGAATAATTTTCACAATCTCTACATGCATTCGAATATCAGCTTCCAAAATATCACATGTGTCATTCAATGATTAATTGAAAAGTTCCAGCGACGTTTCATTTATTTGAGAAATGATTGTCGGTAAAGAAACTTTCAATGTGTTTTCAAAAGCGCCAGGTTTCTTAGCCGCTTGAAGAATAAATTATCCAATAATTAGACTTTCGATCTGTGAATTCTTCAGATGTTCTTACAAACAGCACACCGACCACTTTCAATTATCACTTTGTGAACCAATTTTTAATTCGCATTCCAATATTGAAACATTGGAAAATAGTTGCAGTGACTGCTACAAATAGACACACTATATTAATCCATGGAATAGTAGGCTATTTCACATAAAACAATGCTGCCGTCTCACTTGGAATTCTCTTCATGAAAATCCTGTAATTAGTTGTCAACAACTTCCACAACCAACTTGACAAATAGTTTCAATATGATACTATGTTTTAGATCGAATCTGATCTACAAACCATAGATTTTTCCATGTGCCATCATTGCACATAGGCAAGATATCAAGCTTCCATTCTAGTGTACTATTATCTACTTCTATGAGTCTAACTAACGCGCAATAATATTAATCGGATTTCTATGGTTAGGAATAATTATCAAGCAAACCAAAGCTGTGACATGATTCTGAAAAGTCGATAGTGTCTAATTTTTTCCCATTCATTCCCCGGAAGCGAAAGAAGAAAAAAAAACGACAGTTGATTGGCAATAAGTGCGCAGCACCTGACAAGCTGTCAAGATACAGCACCATAATTTGGTTCAGTGAGGTTAGTGCTACAGTGCAGGAGAATATATTTGGAAAATACGCAATTAGTTCGCATGAACTGGATCAGTATTGTTATTACTCAGATGCACGGATTGATGGCACAATTTGTGTTGTAAAGTATATCTATAAATCAATTACCGGGTTACTTGTCTCAACACGCAATGAGTAATACCTGCATGAAGCGCCTCGACATCGAGTAAGGCAGTGGCTGCAGAATGAATCCGCCCTCTACGTACATGCATTCGGAGAGTGCCTTCCTGGCTAATTGACGTTCTCAAGAAATGGTTCGGTGACCTCGTGGCTAGATAGTCTGTCTGCCTGTACGTCCTCCAACTCCAACGTCGCTGTCTCGAACTTACCCACTACTGGTGAGGCCCAAGAGATCGAAGAATGTATCGTGGTGGTTCCATCGTTGAGAATTGGTGAATTAATTAAATTTAACAAAGTTGAAAATTTGCATTTGCACTAATATGACATTAATTTTGAAATTGGCATGGAAAATTCATGTAATTTTCACCTAGAAATATGTATCATTTCATGGAACAGTTATGAAGCAAGTACTCCCGCTACTTGCCTTAATGTCGCGGTCACAATTGTGATGAGTTAGTTATTCATTCATTAATTGCTATGACAGCTGATGTGTGGTGGTGAGGGTTTGATCCTGCCAATTGATACACTCGCATAAGTGGCTCGTGGCTCAGTTGGTTGTAGCACAGGTCCAGTTAACCTTGGTTGTAAATTCGAATCCTACCAGTCGCACATCTTTTTCACTGCAATTTCATCTATCTTTTATTTAATTTCATTGTTGTTGATGGAACAGTTATGATGTTATCTCATAAATGGCGATCACCAATTACCATTATTGATATTAAGTAAAAAGTTCATCTATTACGTCATAAAAATCGAAGCAAAATTGTTGTTACAATATTCAAGTTTCGTTACTTTTTGATTGACTGCTAGAGTCTCATTTTCAAAAAGGTCAATCGTTGTTTGCTGTCGAGGGTTCATTGCATTTTGTCGATCTGAATATATTCGGATTGTGACTCTCATTTAGATAAAATGACGGTAAGGGAATCTGGAGCTTCGATTACCGTTTTCATCGGCAGCTATGGGATAATCGTTGGCATTTATAGTCAATTGATGGATGATTAGAGTAATTGAGAATACAACACGTTCAACGGAAGTAGAATATTATGACTTGATGAAACCAACGTCCAACATCACCAGGGAGACATAAATCGAAGTTTAAGTAGCTTTACCTCCTTCGGAAGATGATCATTATGAACAACAAAGCAATTTCTGCCTCTTGTATCGTCAATATCCGTTAGCTTCGGGGATGCGAATGATTTAAACGACTTTTCAAATTTATACGCGCTAAGGAGATGCATAGGCAAATAAAGTGAGAGGATTGCGTCAAATCACTCTGAGTACACTTATTAGTGTAAAGTAATGTCACCAATGAAGTGGCTATCAATTGTTTACATTGCGTCAAAGGATCAGGTTCAATTCTAGGCTGGATCAGCTATTGGAAATAACTTAGAACTTTTATTTAACTCAAACTGTTGACGAAAGGGAAGAAGTTGCATTCCTACATTAAAATAATTTAACGTAATGCAAAGCAGAAATGTGGAATTATTCTTGTGTGGAACAGACTTGCATTATTGCTATACAAATAATAATGAGGCGCAAATTTTCAAAAATACGCCTTTCGAATTTACATGGATAAGATGAAAATGAATATAACTGCCTGATTCGCAGATGTAGAGCTTTCTGTTTTGCATATGATGTTTAAGTCTTTCGAAGCTCGCGTAATCATGCACAACATTTCATTAATTTATCTTGTGATAATGCGTTATCTCATCTGATTGTCGCGATTCCCCTATGAATCCACATATTAACTCATCATGAAATCTTTCTTCGATGCAATTATTTTCAATCTTTCTCGGCGTCTTCAGAGAGAAATGATGTGGATTCAACGCCTGAACTCACTTTTTCCTGTCGTCCTGAATCGCAGTTTACCTACTCAAAATTCTACGGTAGATCTTGTCACTTTTCGAAGTGATTGCACATTAACCCTCATCAGCCCACCAGACTACATGTGTAGTTTTGTGATTTTCATTTCAACATAAATCTGGAAGTTCACCTCCAACTTTAATAGAATTTCATGTCCAATTGACTCAGGTTACTAGCATTTTCAATGCGCATTTCTAACTGATTTTGTTAATTCAAACAAATTTGAATGCAATTTCACATGTTCAGCCCAATTTCATACATTTCATATGTTCAAAATTGGCATCGTAAGAGAATTTGAGCAATAACATCAATATCAATCATCATTATATTGATGTTATTGGCATAATCTTTTATGCCTCTATGCATCAATTTCTATGTTTCTGAACAATGTTCGATGGTATTATTATGTTATGTTTCCAGTAAATCGCCGTATTCAACCTGTTGAATTTTGCCGGTTGGCAGTTTGACAAAGCTTCTGCATTTTATTTGTTATACACTTAAGTGGTGCTTCGATTAACTTTGCAACTAGTGAATTGACGAATGCGTGCCAAAACAAAAGACATTCATTTTAGATGTTGAAACTATTCTTTAGTTGATTCCCCTGATCAGTTATCACGGATTCAATCGGAACCTGTAAATGTAGGCCTACATGGCGGATATTTCACATATCATTCTCTGTCCATCAATCCATAGGTGCACTAAGGTCTATGCGCCAACAGTTGCTTTTCCTGCTAGCGGCAAGATGTCTGGCACGAGTTTGAAATTATACAATAGCGAGAAGTAAGTGAAACTAAAGATATAAAGGTAAACGAGCATCAAGAACAATAATGATATCATACGTCCCGAAATGAATAAAGGCTTCATTCCCATGTCTTCTCATCACGCAAAATCTTGAAGGACCCTTTCGATATCAGTCATGATCTTTGATTATAATGCGTACGAAGCACTGACACATCTGATGGACAGTAGAAAAATTAAGACTTCAGTTGTATGCCCAATACTCGATGCAATCCTGTAAGATTTTTCTGTAAGCCTATATGTTTTCATTCTTGGCTAGTCACGCTCATAATGGAAATGAGAATGTTTCATCAAGACTTGTTGCAGAGCTGTCGGTTGAAGTTGTCAACGAACTACTAATCAAATTTTGTGCGAGTTTTAAGCAGCTTTTCACCAATGCCGTCTAAAATAAGTTGTTTCAAAAAGGCATGAATAGGTACCTATTCAGGCCTAGGTCTACCTAGGTCTACACCAAGTGGAACTCGAAAATACTAAGTATCATCTTCTAGGTCCAAGACATGGAGATACAGATGTAACTTCCATTACAAAGTAGGTAGCTTGCGCAAATCACCATATATGCCAATTGAAGCATTGCTTAGCACAATGTCCATACTCATTTGTTAGCCATGTTATTTGTTGTCTTTGATTGCATGAATGCTACACAGAGGCCTAATCTTAATCAAATCGGTTTACCAAGTTAATCAAACTTCCTTTTCAAGTACACTTTGCTTAACTTATAGTATCTCAGATTATGGGTGCTTCCCTAGTACAATTCAATAAAGGCTTGCATTTGATTTTGGAATTTTAGATGATTTTTGCATAATGGAATAATCTTTATACCAGAAGGCCAACGCTACAAAACTAGGTAGTAGAACGTGCCAATGTCCAAGTGAACATCACAATATGATAAGAATCTAAGCTGATATATCAAGGATATCAATGTGTTTATACAATAATACCTTTAAGCAATTAAGAACCAATGCAAATATACGAAAACTACATATGTAGTCTGGTGGGCGGATCTGCAGGGCTGATGAGGGTCAAAATTAAACGATTTGGCAGAAAATCTTTGCAGCAACCTGAATATTTGTTCGTTTATCACAAAAGACTGATAAAAACCTTCGTAGTATGTTCAGATGATATACTCACCGTTGGTGTCATCTCGATTTCTGCTTATTATTTATTTTTAGCAATGATTTAACTTTTTGTCATCATGCAAACATACTAACCTACACCGGATAATCAACTATTGATCCTGGTGCTAACGATTGTAATACTTGATATCTATGAGTCATATTTTCTTGCCTCCTGGTCTTTTACGTTCATCTCGCAACATTGCATAGCATGCTCTCACTGTGATCGAGCAGGAAGAGATTTGATTGTCAACTGCAACGAATCGATCATCTAGTGAAAGTCGTTCTTGACGTGTAAACCTTATGAGATTTTAATTGCACTTGCTTAGATTTAATTGTGTTGATGAATACGGAAGATGGAAGTGATCTAAGTTTATTAAAAAGGAAAGTGGGTCATTCGCTTGACCTACCAGTCATCCAAAATCAAATATATTTTAACGGCGCATCAAAAGAATAGAAATCCAACTTTTCGCTATGGGCAAAAGAACCAGAATGGACAGCAAACAGAATTAGATTCATCTTCGCGCGCTTCGGTTTCCTAGAAAGGAAGGGTCATATGTAACCTTTACATCGAATTGGCACATCACAAAATTAGACAACTTGCTCCATCTCAAATGGATAATTCGTGTATCGCTAGCTATTGGAAATGGCAAACAATAAGCTGTCAGCAGAGGACACCAGTTGCAAATAAACGAAGAAAGTCAACATCTCTCGCTTTTGGGCTTTCCTCAAAATTAGTATAACGAATGTCTGGCCCTCTGTTCAGTGAAATAAAAAATGTCATTCATTCATTAGTAACATAGTCCATGAGACAATTTGCTTTCAGAATCGGCTAACCAAAGATCGAATCTTGGTCTTGGTTATACCTAATGTGTATGCTCATTTTATAGTTGCGGCATACCAGCGAAGATGGTTGGCAGACTGTACTTTAGTAATAAGCAACAGGTAATTTTCTGTGATAATTAAGCAGGGATGTTCATGGGCAGTATTTTTGCTCCGTCCCATCCCATCCGACAAGATTTATCAGTTGCCGAACCATGGGAATTCCACGGGCCCACACACCTTACCAGTTGCTTTTTTACCGTAGTTCACTTGAAAATATAATTCTAACTTTTTCTGAAAGTTTTCTTACAGTAATTTGGCTAAAAGATATTTGGGGTGTATACAGACCCCATGGAAAACAATGCCATATGTTTTTGCCGGGGTATCTAGGGTTAAACAATCATTTACAGCTTGGTGTGTCAATCTGCATATAGCTACATGCATGTTCTTGTCCTATGGAGATCCTCCCATAGCGACTCATCTCCCTGGCCATTCCTGTAAATTCGTCCATCGTCCGCTGTCCTTGGAATAACCTTGTATTTAATGGAATAATTAGAAGAGTAATTATTCTGTCACGATTGCATAATTGGTCAGGATCAATGGCGATTTCTCCACCTCCTGTCTTCTCCTGTCTTCTGTGAGTTCGCAAAACCTTCCTCTATTAATTGAATTTTAATTGAATTCCTCTTTACATCCTGAAGAAGGAATTTTGGTTTCACTTGACGTCGAATCACTATTCACGAATGTGCCTGTCCCAGAAACTATTGAGGTGTTTCGCACGTTGCTTTATGAGGGTGCGAACCTTGCTGCTCGAACCAATCTATCTGTGGATGTGATTGTTGAACTCTCAAGATTGGTCCTGACATCCTGCTATTTTCAAGGTCATGATGACTTATTTATTCAGACTGCAGGTGTTGCAATGGGCACCAGTTTAGGACCTGTGGCAGCAAACTTGTTTATGGCTCATTTCGAAAAAGTGGTGCAGATAGAAGCTCCGGTTCAAGGCTATCAAGTTCCTGTATTTTGGCTGAGATATGTCGACGACATTTTGATTTATTGAACTGAAGCTGAGGCGAGACTTGCTGACTTTGTGAAGTTCCTGAATGAAGTAAGACCAAGCATCAATTTTACGGTAGAGCGTGAACAAGCTGGAAAAATTCCATTCTTGGACATCCTCGTTGAGCGCTGCCAAACGGGATTGAATTTCTCAGTGTACCGAAAGCCGACACACACAGGCCGTTACATTAACCGTGAGTCTTCCCATCCAGCCAGTGTTTTCAAGGGATTGGTGAGGTCTTTGTCCAGTAGAGCCGCGAACATCTGTTCATCCGATCGAGTTCAGAACGAGAAGCAGTTGGTAATGAGAAGTCTGGAGGAAAATGATTTTAGTAACTCTGAGATGCAGCGTTGGTGGCGGACTGGTGGATCGGCCATGACAGCACCTGGTTCCAGAAAAGATCATACGTTTCATGGCTCCATTCCTTATTTACCTGGTGTGTCCGAGAAAGTTCGCGGTGTCCTCAAGGAAGTGGGGATTAATGTCGGAATGAAGCCATCAACAACGCTGGGGAATCTACTGGTGTGGAAGAGACCGACTCCGGCAATGCAGTTTGGGGTAGTCTACCGAATACCTTGCTCTGAGGAAGATTGCAACTGCAGTTACGTGGGTGAGACAGGCAGGACAACAGACGAAAGGAAGAAGGAGCACAAGAGGGATGTCAGATCTCTGGATGTGGATCGCTCAGAGGTTGCCCGTCACACGTTCGAAAGTGACCACGTAGTTGACATTGACGCGATGGAGATTTTGGAGCGGGAGCCAAAATGTAAGAAGCGTGTGGTCAAAGAAGCACTGTGGACGAAGAAATGTGGATCCTTCAACCGTGTCAAGCATAGCGTTAGTAACCAGTGGAACTTTTTTTGACTTTCTCGTGACTTTGTCTTTTCTTGAGATTACTTGTTTCTTGGTTATCAGTATTGTCTTTTTCTATCTTTTAACTTTTAGAAAGTTTTTCCGTGTTAATTCAGTACACATAGAATCTAGCTATCTGTGTGATATCAGTGAACAATATTCAATTTGTGAACGTTGAATTGCTTGTAATTCTCAGTTGCCTGAAGATAGCCTCCGGTGGTGGCTGAAAGGCCTCGCTGTTGCAATAAACAAAGAAAGTCAACATCTCTCGCTTTTGGGCTTTCCTCAAAATTAGTATGACAATTTTTATGACGCGTTCGTGAACACCATTCCATTAAAAGATTATGACGTTTAAGTGAAGAAAAATAAATGACGCGTCTATGGACGGCATCTTATTAATGACAGTTAAGTGAGGCGTCATTGCGCTTTCATTTAATTTATGACGCTTTCTAGGACAAGCCCATTACCATCAGTAAACAGTTAGTGTGTATTCTGGCCCGACTGATTTAAACAAAGCGGAAAGTCGGATTTTTGTGCCGGGAGTAGTGCAATGTTCTGATAGGGACCTTTTCTGATGTTTCAGGTTTCGTTGCTGTGACTGGCATATAATTCCCACATCATCTTGATGAAGCAGACGTAGGAATTATTGAGGCCATAGATTAAGACAGGAACAAGACGAGAATGCCAAATTGAAGCAAATTCGATATCAGAATGCTGCAAATCATCTTGGAATCACATTCCTTTATAATGAGAAAAGGAAATCGTTCTGCAAGAAATGACATTTCTGTGTGAATACATCATTTTCTGACTGTTGTTAATTTTGTATAAACACGCAAATAGTGAAAACAGGAAACTACTGACTCTGATAATTTGACTTATCTATCAGGTATCTTTCATTCCACTGCTTTTGATACACAAGAATTTGTTTGTACCTCGTAACTATTATTGTTCACAAACAGTTCCTTGAGATTTTCAGTCACACATGCATTATGCCAGCGAAGAAAGATATCAGATCTACGCGTACAATTTGAAAGAGTTTGCAGGAATCATTTACTAAAAATGGACGAACCAACCACAGAACAGGTGAATTATGCGTTGCGAAAATCACGCTGAGACTGATAACCCTACGTGCTCTCATGCGAAGTCTTTTCCCATGTGGGTTGGATCATTTATCTTTCCAGCGATAGAAAAACAATGATCGATGTCATGATTCTCTGCTTTCATTCCAAATAGCAATTGTCTGTAAGTTGATCGCCATCTCAGACACTTCTATTTTCAAGTTTTATATGGAGAATATGAAAGTTAGCATTCATGGAATGCTTTCATAAGATAAAAGAAATACGAGGATATGCTAGCAATCTGGTTTTGATGGCGCTTGTTTCTTGGATATCGAGACCTCATTCTTTTTTAATCTTGTGATCTCAATAAGACATCAACATATTTTATCTATAAGTAGTAAAATAAAGCTTGGGTCGATATCATGCCTACAGTAACAGTGTAAGTAAGAGAGTAAGAAACAAAACCTACAGTAAGAGACAAAGAATTTATAAACTTGCATGAACTACTTAAAACTGCTGAAATCTTTTATAGTATTTACATAACATTCGAATTTCCAAGACTGTACTCAATGTTCATGGTATAACATAGAGTCCGGGAGATACTGACACTTTATTCCTAAATTCGCGCACAAAGGGCTTAATAGCATGGATTCGTAGATCTTGAAACGCTGAAAGCAAAAATCAAATTCTGAAGTGTCACAGCCAGTCGCATTCGGTTATAAGTAAGGTTAAAGGATTCCCATTGGAATCCAATGGTAAAAATCAAGAAATATCTATGGATTGTGAAACACTTGGCAATTTTCGTTAATCATCTTTTGCAGAAAAGAAACTATTTGTCAGAATGCTATGAAATTCGAAACTTGATTGAGTTCAGAGCATCAACTTCGATATAAAAGTTGAAGTGAGTCACATGATTCAGTACTTGATGTTTGACAGCCTCTACAAAATCAGTAAATTTCATCTTTTGACCTAATTTTGGCGATTTTACTCATTATATCATATGTGAGAAAATGGATAAAGGAGGATTCAATTCTTCAAAATGCTTGCATTTGCCGGCATAAGGAGGCTTGTCAAATCTGAATGTGTTTATGTTCATGGATAGGGGTACATGAACATGATAGGAAATGACCTGAAGACATTCCATATCGAAAATTATGACTCTGGGCTTGGTACTTTTCGCTTAATCAGAGAAAACATAGAATATTTCATTTTTGCCGAAAACTGCAATCTGCGTCCCATTAGATTGACGTGTTTTTTCTTTGATCCTGTCTGACAACAACAGGAACAAGATAGAACTCGGTTGGCACGCAGATTCGTAGTGAACATAGGTTGTGCATTATTCTGTAAAGTCTGATTTTCTGCCTCGCTTCCTACAGAAAATATTTCTGACTGTCGGACTAATAGCCGAGCAGCTGAAATTACCATGAACAGACAGCTGTTTTCCATTCTAGTCTGCGAAAAGTCGGAGTTCTATGGCTGCCACTCTACGTTTTTGTGATAGAGTTTGTACGTATCTCTGAGTGACTGAATAAGCGTTCATTGAAAATAACAAAACATAGATCTCACACCTTCAATGATAATCGAGGAGGTGGTCATACAAAAAAGTAGACACACATGTATGAAATACGGCGAAAGAAGTCGAATCACGGAGGGAATTGAATCACTATTAGTTGGGCCTATCATCATTAGTTACAATCACTATCACTATTGAAAAGAAATCACAAACCTTCGCGCCCTCAAATTTCCTAAATTGTTCCTTCGAAATCCATGTTTATGTTACATTGACAAGCATGCGTTGGGTTTATAAGTTGGGTATTCACTACGTTTATCTAAGGTGCTATTTTGAAGCATCCATCTATTGTCCACTGACTCGAAAGCTGCATAGAAATAAACGCATGCAAGACAGAAGATTCATCTCTTTGAGGAAATGTTTAAATGGTGTAATGTACATGCATGTAATGAAATGCATTGTATAGTTGCACAGGTGGTCATACAAAAAAGTAGTATGAAATATGGTGAAAGAAGTCGAATCACTGAAGAAATTGAATTATTATTGGTTATTATAATTAGTTACAGTCGCTATCACTATTGAAAAGAAATCACAAACTGACAAAATGAAACAAGCTTATCGTTTACAGTTAAGGTGGATACTTGCACGAGTTCAATGATTCATTGGATAGATGAGCATATGGGTAGGTGAATTACTCTCCGAGTAGTTTTCATGTGAGGTATTGTCATCTGTTGACTTCGATTCGACATTGATGGCAAATGCTTGTGTAGGTCTGGACAGAGTTATTCTGATGTGCTCTGAAATGTCTAATATTGTCACATGTCTTAATATCAAGGCCATGAATGGCATTACTATATAATAGCCTATCCAACCCATGGGAACATCATAAATTTCACCTTCAAAAAAGCACTTTTCGAAAATTGAGAATTTTTGTCATTCTCTTACGCAATTAAGCATCTTAATCAATTTAGGGCACTTAAAGACCATCGACAAAGTGCACATAAAGTTGTAATTAACATGTTGATTCACCCAACAGTGCATGCATGCTATTGTTACTTGAATAATGACAATATCCTATCAACACTACTCACATTAATTTATGTGTATAAGTGATGCCTTTTTATACGTATACTTAAGTAATATCTTTTATAAGTAATACTGTCACTTTTATGCAACAAATAGTGGATCCTATGTATAAAGTAGACAGATTGCGGCTTGGTTATGTCAATGCAATAATACACACTCTCAGCATTGCCTTAAAACATTTTCATGCGATAATTGATCAAAACGCATCGTTAATCAAAGTTATCTATCATCAATTTCCAACTGATGCTCGGAACATCAAACTTTTTGAAAAATATGGATTGCACATTGCTATTTATAGCAACAAGATGACACAATTGATAAAAATTAATGCCAACATTGAAGCGATCATGTGTCAATTATGTTGTCTAGAATTTTTAGGAATGCAGTATATGGAGAGGGGGCAACTGGACACTCGGATTTTTGTTGCTCAAAACAGCCCAGGGTGAGGGGTTAATTGCTGCATGCATCTTTACACTTACCTAAACTGAATTTTTTGCCTAAATACATATAAACTCACTTGATAACTTTAATTGAGGACTTATGTCGCGGTAACGCCTGTCGACCCTCACGAGATTTTTTCATGAGAACTCATGAAATTCAATGCAAATTCAAAAGATTTCTATGAGAGCTTATGAGATTGTGATGAATCTCATGATATTCTCATGAGAAAATAATTAACTCATGATGTTCTCATGATGCTTTGACGAGAACATAATGAGCGGCAATTAGAACATTCATGAGGCTAATATCTCATGATCGGATTCATGAAAAAAATCATGAGCATTCATGAGGTTTTTGTGAAAATGAGTTTATAAGTAGTAAGGTATGCATGCTAGCCCCGAAAGAAAACAGCAATAAGAAAGCTTTTTCAATTGATCAAAATATTCAATTTTAGTCTACAAATGATAAAAAAAGATAGAATAACGGCTTGTCATTGCGATATGCTACAGCATTTTCGAAATGATGAATATATAGTTTGACTTTATAATTATCATTACTATGCAAGATGTTGAAAATATAGATATTCCCTGTCACTACTCTTCCCTGTCAAATTTAATCGGAGCGAGTGCGACTGTCCAACATATTTACACCAAATGTGGAAGATCAAAGATGTGACGCCAACGTTGAGAAATGCCTTGTGGTTAACTTGGCAGTGCCCCACATTTTGCTTGGCAGCATGGATCTGTGGGCGACGAAGATTTTCTGCCTGCATTTTATACCTCTTAAGTAAGTTTGCTTGAATTTCGGTATTGCTATTTGTTCGAACAATTTACTACACCTGTTGCTCGAACATCATTACGAACATCTAAAAGCAACTAATAGTTCAAACATGAAATTTGAAAAAGGAATGTTGTATGAGTTCGAACATTGATTGCAAATATAACAAGTTAGGTTTTCGCAGACCTAATGGAAAGCATCTATCTGCATGTTTACAGTTCTAAAATAACTGTCTGTGTACAAAGGTTAGACCACAGAATTAAATATTTTGTTTATCTGCTTCGGTTTGCTAGAAGTATGATTAATACGAAATTGACGGCACATAGCCTAGAGGAACCTATGAAGTGAGCAAGAAGGAATTTAAGCAATTTATTAAGCAATTATTGATTATTAAGGAATTTAAGCAATTATTAAGCAATCACCTTACAGAGATAGGAAAAAAGTTGTGCGTCGTTTGCGGATTAATGTGAGTTCCAGCAAAGTGCTTCGATTGCCAAAATTCCTTCAGATTCGAACAATTCAGATCATTGCGCACAAGTTTTCTCCATAATATTGGCCCTTCCAATCATCATTAAAGAAAGTAGCAGGCTTACGAAAATTAGTTGATGATTTCAAATCCTCTCTTCGGCATTGCTCACTGTATAGTGCATACATTGAATCGAAGCCAGGCATCGATGTGTGTTTTGGTGTGTGCGAAGTGATATCACAACACGCACGCATCTCTCACTGGCTCTGGTGTCATCTGCTGACAGCTTATTGTTTGCCATTTCCAATAGCTAGCGATACACGAATTATCCATTCGAGAAGGAGCAAGTTGTCTAATTCTGTGATGTGCCATTTCGACATTAAGGTTGCATACAATTCTTCCTTTCTAGGAAACCGAAGCACGCGCAGATGAATCTAATTTTGTGGGTTAGACAGACGAGCTATACTTGAAAGGCACTTTATCTAAATATGACACGAAATTACTTGTTTTACAGAAGCGGTAACCTACCTAACCATAAGCAGACCGAGTCAAAATTCAATTGTCATGCTCATGATCGAACCGAACCCTAGAATGTACTACAATCATACTCTACATAGATGCAATTTGTAGCTCTTTTTTGATATTTTGCTATATTTCGAGTTCGGGAAACACTTCACGTTTTGTGATTATGATACAAATAGAATAGTTATAGGCATAGAGTAAATATATTAGGAGAGTGGCAACTTAGCATTTATTAAATCCCCAATGTGTATACACTTTCGATTTTATTAAATGAACTTACGGGAGATACAGTCGGAATTGTTTCCAAATGTGAGATATGTAAATTTTTGCAGTTTTAAAGAAATTGGAATGGAATTGACTGATCATGGTAGCATAAAAGCAGAAAGAAATGATACTACTTTACAGATCGTTCGTGTCATGACAGCCTTGGAGATTTAATGTTTGTTAAATTAGCAGCTGACCTGCTACTACTTTCATGATGAACCTCAAGAGAATCTTCTTAAGCGTGATCATTTATAAGCAACCTGCCACTGGTAGAGCAAAATAACAGAATCAAAGACAATGATTTCAATTAACTTTGAAAGATGTAAATGGTTCCGCATCACTATTCAGATTCAAGAAATGAAACATGAATTTAGTGAATCATAAAATCATGCCGGTGAAAATTGAATTAAAAATTTGAAATTTCAGCCAAGAAAGCACGAATAATATCGCGACATTTTCATGAAGACTTTCATTATAATGCAATTCATGAAATTCCTTTGATAATCAGCTTGATTTCCGCTTAGTTAGGATGATCATTAGCAAATATTCATTCTTTTTGATATCCAACTTGTTTCATAGTACTTATATAGGAGAGCCATCTCGGTAGTATATAAATTGGCAAAATTGTGACTTTTTTCAAAAGTACTCAAATAATTTTTTGGACCACGGGAACGTAATCTCCGCAAAAAATGAATCTTTTGATATAAAAATTTTCATATACAGATGCTTTTTTGAGTCGACACTCTACCTATATGTCCCTACTCTATGGTTATAGGTAGCACCCGATCGAACAGGATCAAAAACCGAACAGCTATAGTAGCTAGTGAGCGCCTGATTACTGTGATAGGGTAACGATATATTCTGCCTGCAAGAAAAAACAATATATTCTAAAATAATTTCAGATGTATATACATGTAAATCAGATGCAGTTATAAATGAAGGTACATAAATACATACGTAGATGCAATACATAGTATATCTGCTTTTTTCTAATCGCTAATTGTTTTGTCATTTTTACTTTTGGGAATTATTTATCATACAGTAAACACATAAAAGCTTTAAAAATCGATCAATAATCTCATAAGCTATCAATATGATCCAACTGAAAATCTACTAAAATGTCAGATAATTTTACAAATTTCTCTCTCACAGCATGAGAAAGTTCACTTGTTTCCGTAATATTTTCTGAAGCGTCATCGGTTTCCGTCTTTGTATCAAATCGAACATCAGGTGGACAGAATAATGTTGAAGAACCGTCATGAAAGTTAGATTCATGTGTTAACATTCTGGCATGTTTTAATTCATGTCGTTTAATTATCAAATATAATAATGACGGTGAAATCATATCTTTTTCTTTGCAATATTCCTCATCGCAAATACCACATTTTCTCCAACTTGAAGTTGCATGTGCACAAGCTAGGTGAGCTTGTAGATCAGCGTTATCATCAAAATATGTCCAACAGAAGTAACACACTAATTTAGGACATAGTTCCTTGAGTACATGGAAATCATCAAGCAGAATTCTTAAGCGTACTTGATTTTCATGATTATGGTATAATGAAATATGCGTTAATAAGGATGATTTATCTTCATATCCAGTTCCACAGGCATAGCAAAAGTTTGTGTACTTGGTAGGCATAGAATCTACACGAGGATTTTTTACGTGTTGTGTTAGGACATGAGATGTATACGCTGCTAAATTTGTAAATACATGGTCACATTTCTTTTGGCGGCGTTTTGAAAGAAAGCTGTATTTTTCGTTATTGTTGTCACATTTAAAGGGTTCGGAAATGACAGCTTCTGCATTTGCTGAAATTGGCATCCATTTTTCTTTTAAGTCGCCAATATAGAATTCTGGAACATGCACCTGAAATGCGTGCATTTCTAAAGTATCTTTCGAGGTTGTTTTAAAGATTGCTCCACATATTGGGCACACATTTGGTGGATCATAATGTCCATGTTGAATTATTAAATGGGCTAACAAATGAAATTGAGTCATTTTCGCACGTCCGTTACAATACATACATGCTAAGGGGGAACCATTCCTCTCAAAATCAAATGCGTAGTCTCGTAGTGTATCGGACCACATCATTAAGCATTTGTGAAGTGAAACATTCTCGTTTTGCAACAAAGCGTCACAGATTCTACATTGTATATAGCGTTGCTCATCTTCATCAAGATTGATGGTGCTGTCTTTTCTATTCCAAAATGGATGCCGCTGTGTTGCTAAGTGAGCTTGTAGAATAAAAGGATTTTCTAATCTTTTCCCACAGAACAGACATCTAATTCTCGATTTGGCGTCAGAACTGTTGACTAAAGCTTGGAGCTTTCTGATGGCGAGTGTTGATGCAAAATTACCAATTCTTGATGCTCTTCTCGATATGCTCGTGGATGTTCTCTTCTTGATATCCATTGCTCTAAATAATATTGAAATACGTGATCCGTCTGCAGATAGTGTGCCTCTCTATGCTTGAAATGAGGACTAAATAATGTGAATAGAAGTGGCATAGAATTTGGAATTTAACAACCCTAGATGTATAGCCTTATGCTTACCATGATTCCAAGATATAGAACACCTGGACTGAAAGCAGAAATTCATGAATAGGATATCAAACGATATTTGAAAGTATTATCAACATAACAAACGACGGCCGGCCGCAGACCTTCGTCGCTATGGTACATTTGGTCAATATCTATCATAACGTATAGGCTTACCTGTAATTCGGAGTGTGATATCTGATGTATTGTATCAACATACGGGTCATGGGACAAGATCACCAACGATTTTTTGTCGCGAGATTCCGTGAGGCTGTCCATGAAATCCGGACTGAAGACCAACAGCACGTTGCCCATGATACTTGAGGGCCTCTCAGTGACTCTCATGAGATTGAACGCGAGAAGACTTCTGTTGCGATCAGAAAGTTTGAAGTAACCCTCATCTTTTTCTTTTTTTACATTCGGAGAACTTTTATCTTTTAGTGCTTTGTACCCGTACCTTGTACTTAACATTATTATCTTTATGTTGGAAATTAGAATAAAAATTCAGCTGATATCTGATGGTTTCCGTTTCTCATGTACATAATATACGGAATATATTAGACAACAACCATGGATTTCTATATGCTACATAAATTCATGCAGAAGTCCATGGAAATATCCAAATCTATTCATTTCCATTTGAGTCATTTAGCGCATGAAGATGGCGTGAATTTCCATCAATTCTGTTTATACCACTACATCAATGGTGTCTAATTGCTGCTTTCTAACTTACTACTCAGATCCCAATGACAGGCATGGAAGGAAGAAAATTTTGAATCTCGACATTCTTGAAATATAGCATGACACATCATATTCAAGATAGCATGACTCAAGCTTGATAAAATGCATATGAATGGTTCGATGGTCCGTCTAATTCTGATGGCATTCAAAGTTTTATCAACAAAAAAATTGTGCACTTGTTTATGAGCTCCTCTTTGAAGAAGAAGAGTGAACTTATAGCAACGTCAAGAATCAAACATGGCCTTTGGGCTGTTCAATGATTGAAAAGAATTCTGTGTCATTTAATCAATACACAAGACAGAAATGGTGAAATATTGCTGCTGCAGGTCATGGAGTCAGGTCATCAAGCAAATTCCGCACAGGGCATCAACACCAATGGAAAGTAGCAGATTACAGTATGCGCTCAATTAAGATGGAATTCGTCGATGGACCCTATTTTGAGAAACAAGCACGCCTCTAATCCAAACTTCTTTTTTCCAAAATTTTGAAGCAATTCTTTTATGACATTTTCTGTTGAATTACAGCTCTTCAATCAATGTACATGTGATATCTAATCATTTAGGAATTCATGAAAATTTCCGTGTGATATTTTTTCATATAATACACTGAGATCATTGGAAGACCAGACATATCTGTACTAAACTATGCGCCATTTCTACACAAGACGGCCGATTTGACTCTGATAGTAGATGAGAAAAAATATTAGCCCCTATCAAATGAAAGTGAGATGATTTAAGAAAAAGAAGTAAAAATTTCTGGAAATCGGAAGAATATGGGATTGCAACCAACTGATCATCGTTTACTGAATATGGAGTTTTGACAATATTAAATGGAATATATGTGAAGAGGCCTTGGGTCATTTTTCAAATATCAAAGTTATGAACCCAAGTATGTGTAAAAAGACTTTTCTTTTCATAAAACTTCATATATTTATTATATCCAATCAGAACAAATTACCAAGTTTATCCTTACACTAGTCACGAGCACCTCTATTTCATTTCATCGAAATAGATTATTCGATGTGCTCTTCGATCTACTCGCAATAACTTGCTCCTCAGTGTCGAATTTAAGCCGACAAAAACCTGTGACGCATATTCCAAAAGTGGTCTTATCACAGTGATATAAACAATATGTAGTTCACTTCTATTCATGATAGTCCTGAGCTTGCGAAGGATGTGCATTCTTCTATTTGCTTTTTGAAATCACCTCATGAATATGTTTATATGCTCTTCGGTTCTTGAAGCCCTTTATCGGTCGAGCTGATTTAATACAAGTATACAATGGCTTAATTCGCTCTGTGCTTGAGTACTGCTCGCCTGTATTTATTGGCCTCTCTTCGCTAAACAAGTATCTTTTAGATAAGTTGCAAAGACGAGCACATTTTATTATCTGTGGTCAGTGGCGGCTCGTGCAGTCCTGCTCATGTGGGGCGCAATACAAACGTCTTCATCTTAGCCCATCATCTACTACGGTCTCTGCTATATTTCATGTGCGCCTATGTAAATGCCTGTTTATGACATGATAAGCCTCACTGCAAATATGCTACTGTGGTCCTTCATAATGACATTATTTTCGGAAGCCTACTTAAAAACAAAATCATCGCTCGAACACTTCCAAGTTAAGTAAAGAAAGAAAAAAAATTGAATTTGATAACAGAAACCGGCATCAAATGTAGAAACGACTTCATTTATCATTTTCATTTATTCAAAAATAAAGCAATTCATTAAAAGATATGCAATCTGATTCATTCTCAGTCGACACAGTGAGACACAGTTATGATTGAAAGTGCTTCACCAGTCCAAGGCTTGTATACACGCATCAGAATAACATAAGTTTGACCAGAATCTGACTTCCCAACGCACGCGCGGCGTTACCTAATCAGAATGTACGAAAGCGAGCCAGAGGGACTTTTTGAGAGCGCCCCATCCATGCATTGTTTACGCGTGCGAAGCTGCTAAAAATCTTCGATGTATGCAGATGTATGATCAGCAAAATATGTATGAATCAAGGCGCACAAACTGTGCGCCCCATCCGGTAGAAGAGAGGGAGAGTGACGTCTGAATGACTCACTGAACCACGCTTCGAATGTGTTTAGCAATACAGGTTGAACCATTGATAGTTCAATTCAGTCTATCAGATCAGTTGCGTTTCAGCGCAATGTTCTGTGTAATTTTCTTTGATGTAAATAATTTTTAATGGAGGGCTGCGCCCCAGGCGCCCATATGGACGGGCCGCCACTGTCTGTGGTGATTCTTCCTGTCTTTGTGGCTTATTCGAGGACTTACACGAAAGACGTGAGAAGGCCTCTCTGAGACTTTTGCGGAAAATTGAAAGCAACCCACAACATCCCTTACATGAACTGTGTCCTTTAAAGTCTTTGTCATCTGGCAGGTTTTTGCAACCACTGTGTCTGCCTACTCGAAGAAGGAACTCATTTTTTCCAAGGACAGTCGCCATTTTGAACGATACCTTCTTTAGTTGATCATCTTGTTTATTGTTTATTGTTTATTGATAATGGAAATCATACATACTATTCAATACGCACATCGAATACAACTGAAATTTTGAAAGAACAAAGATAGTGATAATAAGTAATTCGAGAAAGTTAGTCAGACGTTTGTGAAGCAAAATACATTTTATTGAACAGTCTAGTGCAGTAAGGAAAGAAAGTTGATGATCGACGCATGGAATGAGACAAGGGTATCTCAAAATGACCGCTTACAGGTAACCTTCGGGGAGCCAAGTGATAGATGAAGTTATTCGGTTTCAAGATATCTGAAAACGTTCGAAGAGCGATTTTATCTGCACGCTCGATGAATGAAGGTAATAATCGGCAATTGCTGTAGTCACCGCAATCACAAATGATGTAATGGCAGCGTTTCCTTACTCTTCCAATTTTCCGAATTGACTTTTGAGTCATGTTCATGAACACAGGGCAATTGTACTCTAATATACTTGCAATATATGATTTATATACACTCAGTAGATCGTTTTTACTAACTCCGGGTATTCTTTTCAGTTTTTTCAAAAGAAATATACGCTGTGATGCTTTCTTTGTCACGTTATCGATATGGGAATCCCATTTCAAATTTTGTTGGAATGTTAAACCAAGAATTTTAAGTTCAGATACAACTGTCAGCCCAGTCGGTATTGATTGTGACACCCCATCTGATTGTGACATACTCTTCGACATGACATGCTATCTTTCTTCTATTTTAATCATTCCTGAAATGTGTACCGGAACTGTATTGATTTTCATTTTTCTTGCAATATATACGATTTATTATTATTATTATTATTATTATGAATATGTTGCTCTCATTTCAAATCAGCAGACAAATTGAGTGCCAAAATTTTGACTTGATTTACCTTTAGAAAACTGACTTTACACTCGAAATTATGATTTTTCCTTCCACAAAACATGTAACGTGACTTCGCAGGGTTTATCGTAAAGTGGTTTCTGTCACATCAGTTTTCCATATTCGCACTTTCTGAGAGAATTTCAAATCGAGACTGATTGAAGTCTCCTGATACCGGAACCACCATAGTGACATCATCAGCGTATTTGACCATCGTGGTATTACTTTCTTTTTTGATAAGATCTGCAATATAAGCACCAAACAAAAAGGGTCCAAGTATTGAACCCTGAGGAACACCAGATAAGATAAGGAAGGACAATGATACAGTTTGTCCAATTTTGACACGACTTTGACGATCTTTTAAATAATGCATTAGCCATATCAAGAAGCCTGCAGGAAGATTGAAATCTTTTAGCTTTTCGATAAGGAGTACGTGATTTACATTGTCGAAAGCATTGCTCATATCGAAACTAAGAAGAACTGAGCCAATGGTGTTCGCATCATCGAGCTGCTCGGTTAATGCATCATGTGCAATGATTGCTGCAGTTGATGTTGATGCATGTCTGCGAAACCCATGTTGATCATTTCCATAGGATTTTTCAAACAAAGATCTCATCCTTCTCAGTATTATTCACACAACACTTTTGAAGCAGTGGATAGCAGAGCAATTGTCTCATTTTTGATAATTCGGCAGGTTTGGTTTTTGGGATAGGGCAAATTGTTCCTTCTTTCCATTGGTAAGGAATATTCCCTTTTTGTATTGAATTTTTAAATATTGCAGTCAATGGTTTGCACAAACTTTCTGCCAACGATTCAGCGATACTTTCTGCCGGCGCGTAGGTACATCGCCGTTTGGAATTGCCTTTCCTGTTGGGAGATTAGAGAGAATTTTCTCAACCTCATTCGGTGACACGTATATAGTCCATCCATCATCAACTAGAATGTTATGCTCATGGTCATTGGGTTCCCGCTTGAATTTCTGTGACTCAAAAAAGCATTAAAAAAAGAACATTAAGCAATTACATTTGCTAAGTGTTTTTCACTATCATACATGTTTATCAAGACTGATAAATCTTTGGCTGGGATGTCTTTGCCTTTAACCGCATTTAGTAACTTCCACATACCGTTAACTGTAGCTTTCATCTTCCGACTCCAAATTTCTTTTGATTTCTTTATCTTTACTTCAAGCTTTTCCTAAAAACGAGAGATGTTGACTTTCTTCGTTTATTGCAACAGCGAGGCCTTTCAGCCACCACCGGAGGCTATCTTCAGGCAACTGAGAATTACAAGCAATTCAACGTTCACAAATTGAATATTGTTCACTGATATCACACAGATAGCTAGATTCTATGTGTACTGAATTAACACGGAAAAACTTTCTAAAAGTTAAAAGATAGAAAAAGACAATACTGATAACCAAGAAACAAGTAATCTCAAGAAAAGACAAAGTCAAGAGAAAGTCAAAAAAAGTTCCACTGGTTACTAACGCTATGCTTGACACGGTTGAAGGATCCACATTTCTTCGTCCACAGTGCTTCTTTGACCACACGCTTCTTCCATTTTGGCTCCCGCTCCAAAATCTCCATCGCGTCAATGTCAACTACGTGGTCACTTTCGAACGTGTGACGGGCAACCTCTGAGCGATCCACGTCCAGTGATCTGACAGCCCACTTGTGCTCCTTCTTCCTTTCGTCTGTTGTCCTGCCTGTCTCACCCACGTAACTCCAGTTGCAATCTTCCTCAGAGCAAGTTTTTCGGTAGACTACCCCAAACTGCTTTGCCGGAGTCGGTCTCTTCCGCACCAGTAGATTCCCCAGCGTTGTCGATGGCTTCATTCCGACATTAATCCCCACTTCCTTGAGGACACCGCGAACTTTCTCGGACATACCAGGTAAATAAGGAATAGAGCCATGAAACGTAAGATCTGGAACCAGGTGCTGTCAGTCCGCCACCAACGCTGCATCTCAGAGTTACTAAAATCATTTTCCTCCAGACTTCTCATTACCAACTGCTTCTCGTTCTGAACTCGATCGGATGAACAGATGTTCGCGGCTCTACTGGACAAAGACCTCACCAATCCCTTGAAAACACTGGCTGGATGGGAAGACTCGCGGTTAATGTAACGGCCTGTGTGTGTGTCGGCTTTCGGTACACTGAGAAATTCAATCCCGTTTGGCAGCGCTCAACGAGGATGTCCAAGATGGAATTTTTCCAGCTTGTTCACGCTCTACCGTAAAATTGATGCTTGGTCTTACTTCATTCAGGAACTTCACAAAGTCAGCAAGTCTCGCCTCAGCTTTTGAAATAGCCTTGAACAGGAGCTTCTATCTGCACCACTTTTTCGAAATGAGCCATAAACAAGTTTGCTGCCACAGGTCCTAAACTGGTGCCCATTGCAACACTTGCAGTCTGAATAAATAAGTCATCATGACCTTGAAAATAGCATGATGTCAGGACCAATCTTGAGAGTTCAACAATCTCATCCACAGATAGATTGGTTCGAGCAGCAAGGTTCGCATCCTCATAAAGCAACGTGCGAAACACCTCAATAGTTTCTGGGAAAGGCACATTCGTGAATAGTGATTCGACGTCAAGTGAAACCAAAATTCCTTCTTCAGGATGTAAAGACCTCAGTCGTCGAACGGCATCCGTCGAATCTTGCACAAATGACTGATGTAGAGACATATAAGGTTTCATAATGTCAGCCAGTAGTCGGGATATAGGGGAAAATAAACTCCCAGACATGCTGACAATAGGACGGAGGGGCACACTAACTTTATGGATCTTAGGCAAACCAAAAAAATGCGGAGTCTGAAAGTGAGTGGGGCACAGTCTCAGCATTTTGGTCCTGCTAATTCTTCCACTATTCACTGCATCCGACAGACACTTGTATGAAGCTTTCCGAAGCTTGCCACTCGGATCCGTAGAACAACGAAAATAAGGACCGGAGGAAATTAGGCCATCAAGCTTCGCATGATAGTCCGTCTTGTCCAATACCACAGTGACGTTACCTCTATCAGCCTGAAGTATTATGATGTCTTCCATTTTTCTTAAATTAGAAAGAGCAGACCTCTCCTCAGCTGACAAATTAGGACGTGGAGGCTTAGCATTCTTCACCAATCTCGAAACTTTCCGTCGAACAAACCCCTTCTCCTCATCAGAGCAAGTGCTTGTTGCAGATTCGATCGAAGCTATGAAGTCAGACACGGGCACCTTCTTTGTAGTCACTGCAAAGTTTGAGCCCCTTTCAAGGACTCTCACTTCCTCCTCACGAAACTTTGTCGCACTCAAGTTAACCACACTCGATGAATTATTATGCGAAGACACACTACCATGATGACCGTGACCACGAAGAGGAGTTCCTGAATGAAGTAAGACCAAGCATCAATTTTACGGTAGAGCGTGAACAAGCTGGAAAAATTCCATTCTTGGACATCCTCGTTGAGCGCTGCCAAACGGGATTGAATTTCTCAGTGTACCGAAAGCCGACACACACAGGCCGTTACATTAACCGCGAGTCTTCCCATCCAGCCAGTGTTTTCAAGGGATTGGTGAGGTCTTTGTCCAGTAGAGCCGCGAACATCTGTTCATCCGATCGAGTTCAGAACGAGAAGCAGTTGGTAATGAGAAGTCTGGAGGAAAATGATTTTAGTAACTCTGAGATGCAGCGTTGGTGGCGGACTGACAGCACCTGGTTCCAGATCTTACGTTTCATGGCTCTATTCCTTATTTACATGGTGTGTCCGAGAAAGTTCGCGGTGTCCTCAAGGAAGTGGGGATTAATGTCGGAATGAAGCCATCGACAACGCTGGGGAATCTACTGGTGCGGAAGAGACCGACTCCGGCAAAGCAGTTTGGGGTAGTCTACCGAAAAACTTGCTCTGAGGAAGATTGCAACTGCAGTTACGTGGGTGAGACAGGCAGGACAACAGACGAAAGGAAGAAGTGGGCTGTCAGATCACTGGACGTGGATCGCTCAGAGGTTGCCCGTCACACGTTCGAAAGTGACCACGTAGTTGACATTGACGCGATGGAGATTTTGGAGCGGGAGCCAAAATGGAAGAAGCGTGTGGTCAAAGAAGCACTGTGGACGAAGAAATGTGGATCCTTCAACCGTGTCAAGCATAGCGTTAGTAACCAGTGGAACTTTTTTTGACTTTCTCTTGACTTTGTCTTTTCTTGAGATTACTTGTTTCTTGGTTATCAGTATTGTCTTTTTCTATCTTTTAACTTTTAGAAAGTTTTTCCGTGTTAATTCAGTACACATAGAATCTAGCTATCTGTGTGATATCAGTGAACAATATTCAATTTGTGAACGTTGAATTGCTTGTAATTCTCAGTTGCCTGAAGATAGCCTCCGGTGGTGGCTGAAAGGCCTCGCTGTTGCAATAAACGAAGAAAGTCAACATTTCTAGTTTTTGGGCTTTCCTCAAAATTAGTATAACAAATGTAATAATGTAACAAATGTAACAATAACCTCTGTTCAGTGGAAGCAAAATATTATTTTAAAAAAAATTTTATATCCTAAAATGTCTAAAAATTTTAGAAAATACTTACTAGAAGGACAAACAACGCTTCTCCTCTCCTCATGTGTAATGAATTGGCGAGTAAGTCGTTCTGTTCAAAATTATGTTTATCACTTATATATTGAAAAGATCCTATTTAACAGTCTGCCCATTCAGATGATGAAGACAGGTCTGTTTCCAATCAAAATACCAGATCTAGCTAACACAGCGGGATTACGCTATCTAAAATCTAACAGGTGTGTAAGAGAATTAATGTTAGTTTCTTAAGCTAAAACGTGAAATAGAATTCTACAAAATATGCATACAAATTATTTGACTATTTTTAATGAGGTCATCAACAGGAACTTGGTCAACACGATCGTGTTTTGACCGCTAAATCCTGGACGCTCAAGCCCGACCAAGCGCGGTCCTGTACATTTAAGATGCACAGCCTCAAAAATTATATTTATGATAGAGAAAGATTAGCATCTATCAAAAAAATAGAGTCACTATTGACTGAAATGTACCTCAGGCATTTGAAAGAAGAGCAGAGTCCAGACAGTATTCATATACATTCATAATTAGATTTTTCGGCCAAATTTGTCGACATTATCACAAAGGAATTCATTGGTTTCCTGAAGTGCAGCTGCATTGCAATGCGGAGGAATGTAGATACATACAAGCAATAGCTTTAGCTCCTTCACATCAACTGCCAAGTATTCCACATATACAGTACATCATCTGTGTAACCACTTGATTTGCAGGCATAGACGCTGTAAGATATATACATTCCCTGATATAGATTGCCACTCCTCCACCTCTTCGATTTACGCGATCAGCGCGATATACGCTATAATTCGGTATTTTGATGATATTATCGTCAATACACTCGTTCAGCCAAGATTCCGTTAAACAAATAATATCCGGATTTTTCATGACAGCGGTTATTCGCATTTCATCAATTTTTGGTAGGAGTGATTGTGCGTTCGCTAATATTATCATAACAGGCAGGCCTGGCCCAGATGCTCTTGATATAGTATAATATTCATATGATAAGTTTAAAGCGCTTATTGAAAATTCTGATTTACTGAATAAATTTTTACATTGTCAACAAAAAGAGCGCCTTTAACTATTCTGATGGTTTTTCCTCTGTTCTCTGGCTTCGTTCGCTCCAAATCACGCATGTTTTGGAGGTCTTTATTTTCTCTTTGTTGTACGGGTGTCAAATCAGGAGAGAGATAAACATACTTCATAGCAGAATTTTTGAGATTCTTAGCAGCTGAAAGAATATCACCTCGTTTTTCGAACGTATTGAGAATCAGTCGAATTGGTCTCTTTAGCTTCTATGGGTTTCCAATGCGTCGGATGTATTTGAACTCGCTCCGCATATCGACATCGATAATTTTGGAAATATCATCAATTGCAGATGCAAGGTATGTTTCATTGGTTATTCCTTGAACACTTATGTTATTTTTCCTCTGATTTTGCTCAAAATTTTCTATTATCATGCCCTGGATCTCAACCGATTTTTCCAATTCTGCTACTCGGTTTCTGAGCATTTTGTTTTCTTGAATTACAAGATCAAGTTTACCATTGATCTCATTTAAAATATTCGGATTTGGCTGTTGGCTATTGAGGGATAATTTATTCTTATTTTATTCTTTAGTTCAATAAATGCATCTAGTAATTGAGGTTTCGTCAGTGACCGGTTTCCTATTTCATCATCGGACAAATCGGCCAAATTGATGGTGCAATGTGCATTTCCCTTATTTCGTGGCATTTTGGCAGGAAAACATTTTTTGCAAAAGTGAAGTGGTGAGGATTCGACCTCCTGTACGCCGCTTCCACGATCGTGTCACTAATGCAACAGGCTATTCCGGCACAAGCAAACACTGATGTCTTTGTATGAGATATTCCATCAGCTGTTCAAAACTATCAGCCTTTGTCGTGAAATCAATCAGCTGACTTGCCGCGGTGACGAAGTTCAGAAGACAAGAATATGAAAACAACTCACCGAACCAAAGTGTCAGTATTCAAATAAGTTCGAATTACACGATTGTGACAGAAAATCCTAATCAACAAGTGGCACCACAAGATCAAGGAAGGCACGACGAGGACTCTGATATAAAACTCAATGGAAAAAGACCCCAGAAACACTGATAAATCAGACCAACTGTCAACGGAAACTCAGAGAGTCGGAGACTAACCTTCACGCACAGCGGATAGTGGATTTGAAATAATATAAAGGCAATTGAAGCTCAATAATAGGCACAATTTGAATACTTAGCTATGGATATTGAAATTCGTGTTGCGGGACTGAAGATAAATGAATTTGTGCTTACATTGCTTTGTACTCCCCGAATTCAAACAAAATCGTATTTGGTGCAAACTTAGACACGAGAATAAGATGATAAGAGTCGAAAAGCGTCGTGTTAGCGGTGCATCACTGACACAAAATCGTAGGGACAAATCGAATTCATGTTGGCAGTGAGCCCGGTAGGCTCTATGGTACTGTGAAAGTGCACAAAGATAACAAACCTATGAGACCAATAATAAGTACTATTGGCTCTGCAAGTTACAATTTGGCAAAATTTTTAGATAATCTAATAAAACCACACATAAATTCTAAACAGATGTTGAATTCTACCTCTCACTTGATATAAGAAATTAATAAAAATCAAGAACTTTTTCATGACAAACATATTTTAATTAGTTATGATGTTGAATCACTGTTCACGAACATACCTGTAAATGAAACAATTGAGCTGGCGGCTAATTTATCTATGATAAGAATTCAACTAATGAGCCTTTGTTTGGCAGGGATGTATTAAAAAAACTGTGCCTGTTTACCACGAGTGGTCAATTTTTATTTAATGACCAAATGTTTAAGCAGATAGATGGTGTAAGTATGGGTTCCCCCCTTGCTCCTGCACTCGCAAATCTATTTTTGTCACATATGGAACAAAATTGGATGAATGAAGAATGCAGTCCACTTTATTACGCAAGATATGTAGATGATTGCATTTGCTTTTTTGATGATATAATGAAGGTAGAACGGTTTCACCAATTTTTAAATAGACAACACAAAAATTTAAAATTTACTGTAGATATTGGAGGCAATAGTATAGCATTCTTGGATGTTAAAATAAATATTACGAATAATTTGGAAACTAGCATCTTTAGAAAAGAAACGTTCACAAATGTGCTATTAAATTTTGAAGCAAACTGTCCAAGAGCGTGGCACCGGGGTCTGGTTATTGGAATGCTGAGTAGAGCATATATACGGTAGCCAGCAATTGGAATATATTTCATGAATTCATGTTGGCCTTTTTGCTATTTACTACAACCGACAATGAGCGTTTACTGAAACTTTTTAGCATGTCCTTTACTATTAGATCATCGAGGCTTCCTTATGCATCAGATTTACTGAAAATTTTGATGTGCCTCTATGGGGAAACGTTACTGCAACGACAGGTCGACATTACATAATACTATACATTGAAAAGAGTCAGAAAGTCGTCGTGCGCGCCTAGAATCGTGTGACATTACAGACATCCTCTATGTTGCTAATCCTGTGTATAGTCTGAATTGTGATTATTGAAAAGTGGCTTCAATACACAAAGTTTTCTGCGGAATGACCCATGTACATGCATTATATGCTTTTTGAGTAAGGTAGAAGGGAGATGTTTTATTAGGACCTCTTTTATATCGTGATAGGCTTGAAATTTTTGTAAATGAATACTCTTATTTATCACGCAAGCATAGTTAAATGTATATTATACAATCATTGTGAATTAATGTGATTTGATCTACATGTGCGTAAGTGATTTATGCAACAACTTGAGCTACTATGTATAAGGGCATAAAAAGGCGTGCGAATCGGCCTCATTCAGTTCTGCCCTGAAATGAGCTTGTACTGTTCATCCCCTTCAGATGTCCTTGACACACCGAGGCTCATATTGGTCATTCAAAATCATTGACGATGTGCTCCAGATAATTATGAAAAATAATATAATTTAATTATAATTAATAATAATAATATGATTTATAATAAATCAGCACAGATAATTATCAATTAATTACTAATTATTGATATATGTTTCTATTGAATTCAAGGATCATGACAGTCCCTACAGAATTCCCATAGAAGCGCTATTGGTGGTTTGGGGATGACCTCAGCACCCATATGTACCCATAGCGTTCTGTGCAATTCTTTTACCAATGTGAGTCTCACTCAGACCATCCACTACGAGATCTTGTTCCCTCGCGAATGTCGCGCTCAGGACATCTGTGTCTACCATCCTCTAAAACTTCACGTTGGCTGCATTCATTTTTCCATGGATTTGTAGCATTGTGAATCAAATAGTCTCCGATCAGTGAATCTCTGTCAATGCTGGTTTTATGTGTCGCTACTTTATTTTTTCTCTTCCATGATGTTTCTTTTCTAAATGTGAACTGTGAAATCTCCTATGTGAAATTATGATTTTCAGTGATAAAATATACACTTACTTACTTGCTTATATCCACCCCATACCCACACAACCCTGCCTAGTGAAGAATGTGCGAGCTCGTCTGAATCGCAGACTTCGGTTCGATTCCTGGATCAAGCGAGTGCTGTCAGGGAATCAAGGGTGTTGGCGTCTTTTATTGACTTAATAGCTGTCATTATCTTTAGATATTCATTTTTCATATACGTCGAAAAAGTTCGACAAATAACGAGATCTGCAATGATGACCGTCGCAGATAGTATTTCCTTAACGATTGAGTACGTGGCTCCTTTTGCATTGTTTAAGTTGACGGAGGGAAAACCACGGTTCAACGATGTTGTCTGTATTTTGACTACAGGCAACGGTCGAAACGTGTAGCCAGCCTGTAGCCACAATATAGACAACAACTTCGATCGACGCCAAAAATTTCTGAATAAATGTTTTGTTCTTTTTCAAAGAGCTCATTCGATTAATATCAGACATACATTGCTCAGAGTTGAGAGAATCAATGATCCATTAACATACTGAAAAACTCCTCAAAGCTTACTTGAATATACAACAATACTACTCTAAGTCTCTCTTTTGAATTGGAAAGTTGGAATGATCTTTCCCCTCATCCTCATAGGGATAAGTATCCCATTAAATGTCCTTTCTTAAGGCGTCTCTAATGGAAATCCCTGATATTTTGGTAATGAATGCTTAATTCATTTTGCATCAGATTGACCAGTATTCATTAAACAAGTGTTATTCGTTCGATACCCACTAATTAGGATATTGTCCCAACTTTTTCACCACAAATATGGAATTATAGAACAATTCTCACGCCATCACTCTCCCCTGTCGGTGCGCGTTGAGTATGAGGTACCTCCAAAAGTGCAACACAGTTTTGTATTCGTTTAATGAAGTTTAGAGCACATCGCGAGGTTCCACTCAAAAGTTAGTGATGTAGGAAAACAAATAGATTCCTCAGGGGATTAATGAGTTTTCAATCTTCTCGCGAAAGAAGCGCATCTATGCTCTACCTCTCTACAGCAAAATGAATCTAGCATCTGCTTGTTCGAAAATGATGTTCTGCTCGTCCCTAAAAAGTTTTCATTTTCTTTGAACAATTTGTTAAAATCTGATCTGAATTCCTTTCTATCTTCTTTTCGAATTAATGAAGTCAAAACTATTTAGAAAATATGATTTATTGTGAAAATAAATATACATGATTCGATTTCTGAAAAGGACAAGATTCTTTGAAAAAATGAAAAGAGATTTTAGGTCGACTCATACTATGAAAAATTGACAATCATGAGAAATTGTCTGCTTAATTTTAAACATCTTGAGGTCACTACTTTTCTTCATGATTCGAATGATTCCAATAAGAAAACATATTGTAAATGAAAATCTAACAATGATTTTTCACAGAGGATAATGTTCACGTCTTGTGGTCAACAAAGGAAATCTATTATCACAAAATGGTAGTTTTCTGGCAAGATGTAGACACAAAGACATTTAAAGCGATCAAAAACCTACTGTGAAAATATGGAAGATCTTGGCTTTATATCATGCAAATAAATCATAATCATAATCATAAATACAATAGTGTTTCTGTTCATTTCTAGATTTCCTATTATTTATTGATTATTATTATATTTACTGTATCTTCTGCATTTTTAATTTATTGCTATATTATTTATTCATGAAATCTCAGCATTTGTAATCATCACGTGACATGCTTCGACATTTTCTTGATCTCATGCTTGGCTCGAGCATCGACTACACAGAGCAATAGGAAGTTTATAAGATCTCCACAACGTCTCTTTTGTTTTCGGCTGGCCTTCTTGTCTCCATATCTTTATTAATATATAACACTAAATACTGAAGCACGAGATTGCTTGTCACTTATGCTCTTTGAGATCTATTGCTTAGTACATTACCAGCTCATCCGCTGACGGTTACTGACGGGTTTGAACCCGTATCGTTGAAACTTGCTTTTTTGAGCAACTGTAACTTCTAACCAAAAGGTCACCGTACCAACTGATGAAAAGGCGACGTAGTTAACAAGCACTTCATTTCTTGTGGAAGGCGTGGAGGGAAGTTGCTCTGCTACTACGCAATACCGCATCAAAAAATGTGAAGTTTTCGTTTAATGGTCTACAAGATAGCCCGTACTGTTCATCAATCATTCAAGGATTCAAAATTCCAGAATATTGACATTTTCATTCTGTAACTTAAATTGATATTGTGCATTTGTGATAACAATAGTAACTTCAATCACACCGAGATGCCATCGTCTCCCTGAATGTAACCAACTGACCAGTCTAGACATACAGCTGATGCTGTTCTATTTCTGTGGACATTATTGTAGAGATTAAGTTGTCTCCTCACGAAGAAAAGTTTGCGACTGTTTCGGAACTTTTCAAACATGGAAGAATGTAATTTCGCAGTCTTAGAGAATATTTTTCTAATTCAGAGATACAACTCATATTACTGAAATGCTGTACATTGAATAGTCGCCAAGCTTGTGGTGGTTTAAGTTAATTAAAGAGCAATATAGCTCTAATAGACGCAGAGAAACAGCAGAATTATCTAAATCCAAGTTACGAATAGCTTAGTGTGCATTTGTGGCTTTTTTCAGTGATTCATGAACGCACATAGCCAATTTGCACAGATTCAACTTTCTTATAGATTTTTCTCTATCATTTTAGTGGACCTATGGGCTTGCGTAGGCTTCATCGAGTTTCGAAGATAAGTCTTGTCAAAACTGAGGCCCACAAAGGAAAACAACTGTTCTCTTGACTCTGTTTTACCATAGTCACAGCCGATAGAGAAAAATTAAAACCGTTGAGAAAATGGCATTTCTATAAGTAAAATGAATAGAAATGACTGATAAAAATAAACAAACATAATATAAGTTGACGTAAGTGAATAAACTATCAGCAATTTCGTCGATTCCTTATTAGTTGTTCCATGGTTTTGTCATTTGAGAGGCAGTCAGCTTCCTCATTCTGGAAATGTGGTTTAAATACTATAACATGCTTTCATGCTTTCAAGATTCATATTGCTTCTGAAGCGCTAATGCATGAATAGCAAGTAGTTTTAAATTCATGTCTCTCATTCATGGAGTTTGATACTCCCACGTGTTGTATCAATTAAAAAGAAAGACTTGAAAATTCTAAACCCAGCTGAGGGAAAAGAGATTCATAGATTTTGAGAGTTCATAATAATCGGAGTAAATCAATGTAATCTGTCTTAACTTCCTTGAATTTGCACTGAAAAATATTCGAATTATTTCTTTTAAGAATGCTTTCTCATGCCACGTGCAACTAGATATGGTTAAAACTAAGTTCCAGGCCATTGCCTCAATGAGAGAACCAGAAGCATTTGAACATCAATCGATTTCAAGAAAGGTGATAAACCATGAATCCTTTTGTATTCTCTTGCTCTTCTCAAATTACAGGTCCCAAAGATACCAACTGATTCATAGAGATGCATAATTTAACATAGTATTAATTCCATTAATGGAGCGAAGTGGAAATGGATGTAAACGAAATGTATCAATTTTTGGGCAAGGCTTTAATGTGAATGGAAACTCAAATGATATTGTTGATCACAATAAAACCAAGATCTTTAGTGGTCCACAACACTTAGTCTGAAAATAGAAGCATTGGTTCGCAAAAATGAAAATAGATGGTTTTTTTAAATGAAAACATCTTCTTGGTATCACGTTAAACCATTATTTTCATTTTTGCATATTTAATCTAATCTCATCAGCATCAAAATACCTTAAAGATGACTGCATTTAAATGCTTTTCATCAGTAGTTATTATAATCAAGCTACAAAATTGAATGTCTGTACATTATTTGTCACAATTGGTTGAGATGCACTTTTTCTACAGAAATAGAAACTCGCTTCTATAGCATTCGTGTCTAAACACACAGTCACTTGTAAAGCACTTTGATAAAACTTTCAAAGGAGAAGTGAACGTTTTAAAATGCACTTTCGCTTTGAAGATGCCGCTCCTTACAGAAAATATCTTGTCAATACCTGATGTGTATGTTGCATGAATATATTATAACAAAACTTCATGTGAGATCCATAGCACTCATTAGATTTTCATGTAGAGAGCAGAAGTCAATCAATGATGGAATGCTCACTTCAGACATGAAAATCGGCCGAATGTTTTACTGGTGGGCATATCACAGTCTGATTTCCCACCGGTTTCATGAGGCCGTCATTATCATAAATGTTATTTGATTTAAAAAGTTATAAGAAAGATAACTGCTTATCAATTGCATTTAATTAGCTAGCATATGCAGAAAATGAAACTGCTACAGCACAGCCAATTCTGTTATGCAGCATGGCATACGTGCTAACGACTGAATATCGAGAACAAGCACTTGACACAATCATGAGTAGTTTTGCTGCGAAACTGCCTGGGATTTACATTCATTCACAAGATCAGCAGAAACGCTAAAAGATTTCAGGACAGTCCAGCCTGAATTCGTTGATTTCCATCTTTGAGTTGCACTTGTTAATAGTACATGTTTCATAAAGCAAGAGGGAAATTTGAACGCACATTGATGCAATTTAATGAGCAGAATACATACGCTTATCTGTAACATAAACTACAATGCATAATTCACTGTTCAATGACGAGGTACATTAAATACGGTGATTTTCTAGCATAAGATATTTTGTTCTCCGTATAAAGATTTGAATTCAACTTGAAAATACATTATACGTGCTTTAGATTAAAACTGATTGTAATTATTTCTCTTAATGAGCCAACTGTTCTTGAATCGAAGATAACATGTATTATTGGCTAAAAAAGAATTGACTATTCTGGACACTTTAAAGCTGAATAGTTTAAAATTCAAAAATCTTCACAATAAGATGCAATTAGTACATGAAGGCCTATGAAGTTCATGGACAGTGGCCTGTTGGAATTATCATCATCTGCAGATCTGGTTGTTCAGGTATTCACATATCTTTTTCAAAGGTTTATATATGTCAAATGGTCTTAAGTACATAGTTGTACAAAGATAGAAGTTGTCCATGAAGTCAGTTGCCTTTATACATTGGCATGTAGAAAGAAAAACTTCTAGTAATTGATTATGTCAGATAACAACGATTAGAACATAAAACCGAAACATTACCGGTAAACTCTTTTCCTGCTGTTACTCTAGGCATTGTGGCTTGTTATCTTGGTGTAGAACTTGCAATCGATATCCTAAATCCTATGACGTTTGCTTGATGACAGCAAATTTCCTCTTGACCAAATGTTTTGATAAATTAAAAAGTCAAAAATCTAGTGTTGGCATTCTCAGATGATTTCTCCGCATTTCATATATTGCATCGATAAGGAGAAAATACAAGATTCAAATTTCGCTGTATGTTCCTCATGCAATGTCGAGTTTCTGGAGACAATAATCTGCGATAAAGATTCCGATTAAGTCAGTAATGAAACTTGTAAACAACTTTTCCTTCTCATTTTCAGGCATGCACTACTCTTTCGTGATAAGACAAAGCTATTACACTCTTATTCCTCATACAAAAAATGCTCTGAAAGAACATTATTCAAAACAGCTTCATTATTAATGGATTTTATGCTAATTCGAAAGCTCTAGGGGAAGAAGAAACATTAGATCAACGCTTTTGCATACACATTTGTAGTAGAAAGCCATTCATAGAGACGGCTAACTTTCACAGATTATAACAATTTGAATTTTCTGTAAGGATGAAGTGCATTTTTACAATTACAAATTCATCTTTCGTATCTGTCGCATCTACTCAACGTGTGATTCCATGGTAACGAAGCAAAATCCAATCCTTTAGGCGTACTTACAGAAAACCCGGCCGAGCAAACTTCGCTATTTGTGTCATTTAAATCAGATAAGTTTCAAGCATACAAAATATCATGTGGCAAGATCTTGTCATGCGTGACTGGCCTGTGTGCCGTTACTCAGGTAACTCGAAATTTTTCCCGATCGATTAACACTAACTACTAAATCAGACGATCTTCTACGATTTACATTTCTGGGAGCACGTCTTTTCACCGCTCGCAACGGTAAACCGTATTGTTCCGCGTAAGATTCTGAACGGAGTCTTGCGTTTATATTTCTGCAGCGGCAAGTTAGAATTTCTTTGAACGGAGTACGGAAATCTCGATTGAATTTGGCGTAAATAATGGGATTGAGAAAGCTATTCATGTAGCCTGAAAGAAAAATGATGAACATTATTACAAAGAAACAACATTATTCGACGAATTGACTTTATTGCGATTGTACATAAAGTTGCAATAGTTTGACACATAGAAATGAATTTTAGAATATTTTTCTATACACATACTAGCATATGCCATCGTTAATTTTACTTTATCCGCAAAACTTTGAATTTTGAATCTTCAAAAATTTTGATTTTGAATTTTCCGGGGTGCTCTAGCTTCTTACTAGCTAGCAGAAGCGGTGATAGCAACAAATGCGTTAATTATTTGGATGTTAAAATCAGGATCGAAGATGGTGGCCAATACATCACAGACCATAAGGTTGATGAGTTCAGATTCCCAGTGGTGCTGTATACTTTCCCCGAGAGTAATATGCCTTTGAACAATGGCTTAAACATCTTTGCTGCTCAACTCATCAGGTTCGCCAGGATTTCATCTGATGCTTCCGCATTCACATTAAGAGCTAAGGACATTTTCGATATCTTCAAAGGAAGGGGTTATAAGTTTAATCTGCTAGTTAATTCTTGCATCAAGTCCTTTTCAAAGAATAGGTTCCTCGTTTTTAAGTTTGGTTGTTTATCGCCACGCCAGATGCCCTCCATCATTGGCATGTTGGACTAAAAAACCTCTTCCAGATTCATTTGCCTCCTTTTGTCCTCAAAATTCCAAAATTTTATTTTCGGTTAGGTTCTGCTATGATTCCTCAGGCTTGGAGAGACCTTCCATGTCGTACATTCGATATGGTTGGCCTGGCCTCGTCATGTGGTATAGGTTGGAGGTTGGGGGGGGGGGCGAAATCCTGCTTCATACAGCTACATGCTTCCTCCCTGATGACTCAATACATACATAGCAAACTTAATTTTGGTTTCTTAGGTTTCTTATTTTCACCATTTGTTACTTTTAAGTTAGCTTCTCGTCAAGTCCATGACGAACTATCATTTTAGTTCTTAGATGGTAAAATAAAATCGTTTATAAGTTTTAATTTATTTCCCTTCCCGTCCTAAGTTGGGTCGGCTAGCCTTTATTCGTGTTTCAATTCCTACTCTGTACTGGAGTAGGTTACTCTATGTACGAGTAGTTAGTATTAATTTGTATTCATTCGTTCATGACTTTTAATTACCTAATTATTTACAGGATTCTCCAATAGGGTAGTTGTTTAACTTTGGTATCTTCCGTTTCCTGAATCCTTCGAATTATTTTGACCGTGTCTTGTCTTAACTCGATTATGCTTTGATGTTTCTGTGAAGGAATCCAATGACACTCTAAAAATTGCAACTTATCAAATTGGCACATTATGAGGGGAAAACTATTTTTTACCAAGGTAGATGGTGAAACTGGCAAAAACCTGGAAAAATGGGAAATAATGGAAATATAAGGGTACGTGGAAAACTTGTATTGTCATGAATGTCTTTTGTCAGTCGATTTATTCTTTATTGGCTCTGGTCCGCATCTCTATACTGGCTGTTGAATCATACAAATGAGACATCGTGTTCTAACTTATCCTGCTTGTCTGCGGTTGTTAAGGATTGACTGTAAATACATGTGTTTCATCAACTTTATGTGACTGATGTGCAAGGCATGGGGTTAGCTGAAATTTGATGAACTTGGTGACTACAAGCATTTAATGGTTGTCTTATCTGCTGTCGTCAGTAGAATACAACCAATAATTGTAGAATGGATTTTGGGAATTAAATTAGTCAGTTTTGAAAATTTGTGATGAAAAGAGGAATAGGTTATTAATGACAAATTACATAAAAATGCATACAATGTCAACACATTTCGCTATGCACATAAAAAGACAAGACAATGATTTAATTTATTAACTATTTTAATTATCGAGTTTTATAGAAGTATTCTTGTTAGGAATGTATAATAGTATAATTGTGTATAAATGTATAATGAGCATAATTGCATTAAAGTGCAATTGTCTGCGCGCAGTTCATTACATCACACAGTATCAATTTTCGAAAGTCGGAATGCTCTGTACCTTGATGCACGCAAAAAACATAGTTGAGCAAAGAAAGCATACTTACAACATGCACATAAGTTATATCGTTTTTACGTAAATCCTACATAAATATTTGAATAGATTATTTATACAAATGTGATGTTTATTCCTGAATACATGTATGTTTTATCATGTATTTTGTGTATCATAATGAGTGAATCAAATAAATATGATTTTCAAAGCATTTTTTTAACTCAGATGCGAGAGACTATAGGTTGCAGATTTACACTGAATAGCCTTAATCTTGAGATTGCGCACGTTTCACAAATACACCGCATGTATATGTAGTTCTGCTCGTATATCTGCTGAATTTCATTCCAGTTGTCATAAAAACACATTTAGTAGTTTTTACCATTTTCGCAGTTTTGCACATTTTTTTCCACTTGTGTTTACTGCGCGAAAAACCATTCAACCCTGCTTCATACACTGTACACATCAGGGTTGAAAACGGCCGGGGACGGTCCGGTGGCCGACCGCCTGGAAAAGTGGGCCGAGGGGTCAGTGTAGTCAAAACCGGTCGAAACTAAGTCCCCGTCTCTGTATCCTACTAATTTAGAGTGGCAGCTGCTCATCTGAGACCGCAAGACATCATTCGATTTTTCGTTTTCTATGTAGCATGCAGTAGGCTTGCCGGTATTCCGGATAAGCAAGATTTTCCGATGAAGCGCAGCGCTGATAATTTTCATCAATTTCTATCCAAATTGATCGTTTATCAGGTAATTAAGACAAATATTCGTATTTTGATAATATGTCTTGTACGCGCATGAAAAGGATTGAGCAGCAGTGCGCGTAATAGCTCATTCACGATATGGAATAATTTTGACACGGCTGTATAGGCACGGCATAAAACTAGAACTAAAACTGTATAAGTAAATAATTGTCTATGGATTTGTACTTAATCAGCATCGCCGTGCCCTCACTGCCGTCAAGCTAATTATGAAAACTTTGTAGTACTCATTACGAAAAACCAAGCTTTAGCCACTATCAGAAACCTCGAGCAAAAGCAGCTATGAATTCATTAATGAATTGACTTGTTGCCAAAACTTGTTAATGTGCTTCCTAATCGTGGTGTGTTTGAGCATAACTCTCTACAAAACGGAAAAGCAACGAAAAAAAACAAATTTTCCTCATGTGTTTTCAATCGCGTTGAATCATGATTTGAGGAATAATTTTCAAGATATTTTTCAAGATATATGCGTTATAAAAATTATGTTGTCATCCTCCTACAAGTTTGCAATGCTACTTTAACTGATTAGATAACTAATTCTAGAATAAATGTTGTCAATCGTCCACATAAGCCTAGCCAGATGGCCGGCGTAGTGAGTGACCGGTCTTCAAAAAAAAAATGGACGGCGACTGGGACCGGTTCCAACCCTGCCGTGCATGTTGGGGGCATGTCAGAGATTTGAAGAAATATTTCCGACAAGAAATTTTACATATAGCTATAGAGACATCTTTCGAATTTGCGTCGATAATAGGCCTAGATTGCCGTCGAGATCGAATTGAAAGTAGTGATTGAGACTATGAATCAATTTGAATTCTATTTGTAGCTTCTAAAACCGAAGAGGATTTTTACACCTACTTTCCTTCGCTACTCTACGTTCGTGTTTTATGTACCAAATTCAGTTATAAGCTTTGATGAGTTCATTAACCGAGATTGAACGCTGAGACTATGCAGATTAAATAACGAAGAGACAAATTCAATTGATGGCTGTCACGATCTGATGAAGAAAATTGTGAATATTGTTATATGGCACAAATGAGACGCAATAACAATCATTTGATGATATTTCAATCAATCTTCGTACTTTTCTCTTCTCGCATACATGAATGCTTCACTATTTATAACGATATCTCAGAATAAGACTAGAAGAGAGAATGACAAAGAATGATATGCAATTTGTTGTCACTTAAGAAATCGTATGAATTACCATAAGGATGAAGCGTCTCGGGTCACCTCCTCTGTCTTGTCATCGGATTTCAATATCATTAGAATTAACAATTGCTCATCATTTAGATGACGCCCACGCACAGACGCATGTAGCAGGCATGAAAATCTTTCAATACTTTCTTTTTATCTCCACTATGGATATTAAATTTAATCTTGTTGAGATGATGCTATTTTCGACTTCATTTGTCTTCATTCTTACGCGCTAGCATGGAATTTCGAAGGATTCGTTTCAACCTGTGATTGTAGGTACCAATATTTGAAATATCAAGTTGAAATGAGATATCCGTTATAACAAATCAGTCATGATGCCGAAGAGTTAGGTGTCGGTGTATGAACAGGTTGAACGCGACACTGTTTTATATAAAAGAAGACTAGAGATCGGCACGAATATTAGAATGCTACACGTATTTATTCGATCACTTCAAATAATACATTATTATTCGATGTACTACACCTTAAAACACAAACTCCTATTTAAGTACCAATCCGAGCACTAGACGGAAGCGTACTAAAATCACCGAACTTAAATTCGCAGAAGAACAAAAATGCTTATTAAGTACTAACTAAGTACTAATACGATGAAGAGATAGAAATGCATTAATAATATAATTACTTGAAAAATTGCAATATTGATATGAAAGCACAATTAAAGAACAGAAAACGTGTTTGATATGATTTTTGTTTTAATTTTGCAACTATTCCAAGCAATTGAAAGTAGTTTATTTGATTTCCAAAATTAAGATGGAATGCGTAGCAATCGTAATATTTTCAAAGACGTATGACACATGAATTCTAAGTTAATTGCTTAAATTTCAGTAATTTCACTATTGATGCTATTACCTCTTGCCGACTGCATCTGACTATTATATTCCTAGCTGACTTACCATTCTGTCGCACACACACCCCGTACAAGGTCTACATATTTCCTCTTCCTAAGAACACATTGTCTGATCCTAACTGTCGTTCAATGTCATTTGTAGTTAATCATTTTCTTCAAGATGAATATAATTTTACTGATCCAAATGCATTTGTGTTTAATTGCCACAACAGTTGTTATAGATGGATGTGCTCAATATGCAACTCACTAAAATGAGTACGAATTAAGTACTGATGTTTTCGAATCATCTTTTGAAAAATCGGAATCTCTTTGCGTTCAAATAAAGTTTACAATCAAAAGCTATGATTGCTTATTTCAATCAAATATTTTGCTTTGTACATTTCTCAAATTATGTTCGTTGATGAAATAGCAGTAGAATCATGCTAAGAAGATGCGTGTAGAGATTAGCACATTCGTACTAAATAGTCATGTCAATGCTTTATTAGCAAAAATTGAGTAGATAGTTCAATGTCAAACATCTACATGACTGTACTCACAATATTTTCTGCTCATAGTTTGAGCATTGAAATGGGACACTCGTTCGCAAGACTTTTTAAGCTCTGTAGGCAGTTTAAAGTATCCCAGATTTTCTGGATTTCATAAATTCATGCGTTTATATTATTTCTTCAATTCATAGAAAAATTAGACCAAAATTCTTACTATAGCCAATTTATGAGCCCAAAAAAGTAGGTGTAACGGTCAAATAAAAACATTGGGCTTGGACCGGAATTTGCTTCTCAAAAATGGCGCAATGTCAATCAGAGATCGTCAAAGAGATCAGAATAAATGAGTTTGAATACGTGCTCAAGACGATACCTGGACCGAGAACGAGTAAGAAAACAATCTAAGATAAGACCTGTTGCGGCTGACCCAACTCCCTCTCTGATCAACAACACTAGTCCCAATTCTTGCAAAAAACAAAGGAATTCTTGACATTTGGAGCTATCGATGCTGCTTGGCAATGCCATAGGCCTACTCACCAGATTTAAAATTGCGTGATAGGTGCTTCGTTGACTGACTCGAATGAGGAAAATCGAGTTTTCAGATGAGGATGTTGTGCATCATTCTATCGATTCTTTCGTTCAATCTCTCAAGAGGAGTTCTTGACCAAGGTCCGAAAATCTCCTAGACCATCGTGGAAATGTGATTGAATGTGGTGGAGATCATGTATCTAAATGAATGTCCTGTTCATCTGAATGCCCTCATTCATAATTTTTAACAAATTTGGTAGATTTTCATGAAAATCTGATTAAAAATGTGATCAACTGAAACCATTTCTGATTGAATTTGCACGATACACGCTAATTGTTCTGCATGTATCTCGTTGCACTTAAAATGGTACGGTTTTTCAGAATATACTTTATTTATTTCCATCCCATTTTTGATAAATAATGAGCCCAAGCACACCATTTGTCTCAAAATTATCATCGATAATAGAAAAGTCGTCCATTATATTGATCTTCTGAAATAGTCTCAATAATTTTTGTTCATATTTCGAATGTGAATAAAAAATGTTATTTTTTTGCAATATTGAGCCGAGCTTTACTATAATGCCAAAATTTCCCCTCATTTCGAATAGAGCGCTTGTAGATTCAATTCGTTATCAATTTCTAGTGATTTTGGGTATTGTTCGACATAACTGATGAACAAAATCATCGAAATCTCAATTGAAATTTTCAACGTCGAGGTTGATGTTTACGTGGAATTGTCCGTATGCATTTAAAGTCCATACATTTCACCCTAGCTCTTAGTACTAATGAATTCATGCTGATAGAGTTCCCGAAAGTTAATCTCTGGTCCCCAAGACCTATGCCTACCCTTAGAAGTAGAGAATGTGCATTTTTTGCTGCAGTTATCACTAGGATGTCACTAGATGAACTCGAATTAAATCATGCTTTTCAGAGATTATAGACCTGGATGTATTTCAGAACTGATGCGGATAAACGGAATAGTCCGGCAGCCAGAACGAGTTTCTGCAGGGAACCAGGCCAAAAGTGAGACTTTCACAGAATGATGCACACCCTATGCCATAGAGTAAGTATAATTAGGTAGAGTGGTAACTCCGCATTCATTAAATCCCCAATGTGGATACACTTTCGATTTTATTAAATGAACTCGTGGGAGATACAATCGGAATTGTTTCCAAATATGAGATATGCAAATTTTTGCAATTTTGCAGAAATTACAACCGGATTGATTGATCATTATAGCATAAAGCAGAAGGAAATAATACTATTTTACGGATCGTCCGTGTCATGACAGCCTTGGAGAGGTAACGTTTGTTAGCAACTCGATGCCTGCTTTCACGCTTAACCTCAAGAGAATCTTCTCAAGCGAGATCATATCACAAGCAACCTACTGGTACAGCAAAATAACATAATCAATTACAATGATTTCAATCAACTTTGAAAGACATGAATGGGTCCACATCACAGTTCAGATTCAAGAAATGAAACATGAAATTCGTGAATCACAAAATCATGCCGGTGAAAATTGAATTAAAAACTTGAACTCTCAGCCCAGAAACCACGAATAATATCACGACTTTTTCATGAAGACTTCCATTATATTACGGATCATGAAATTCTCTTGATAATAAGCTTAATTTCCGCTTAGCTACGATGCTTATTGGCATATATTGATGCCTTTTGGTATCCAACTTGTTTCATACTACTTATATAGGAGAGTCATCTCGGTAGTATATAAATTGGCAAAATTTTGACTTTTTAAAAAAGTGCTCAAATAATTTTTTGGACCACGGGAACGTAATCTCGGCAAAAAACTGAATCTTTTCATATAAAAATTTTCACTGTATACAGATACTTTTTTGAGTCGACACTCTACCTATATATATCCCTACTCTATGCCCTATGCCTAATACGAATCTGCACGTCTGCCGAGGTCTAGTGAGTTCCTCTTCCTGTCAGACAGGATCAAACAAAAACACATGTAAATCCAATGGGACGCAGCTTGAAGTTTTTGATTAAAATGAAATGTTCTATGTTTTCTCTTATCAACTGAAAATTATTGAGTCATAATTTTTGACATGGAATGTCTTCAGGTAATTTCCTATGATGTGCATGTGATATTATCATGCTTCTGGTCGATGATGTATGTGAGAATGTTGTTGAAAATGGATAAAGTTGCTCAAAATGTTAGTGCTTGCCGACATTAAGAGGCTCTTCAAATCTAAATGTGGTCAGCTTTATAGACAGGGGTGCTCCTTTATAGAAAGGGGGTTGAACATGAAAGGAAATGACCTGAAGACATTCCATGCCAAAAATTATGACTCTGGGCTTTGTACTTTTCGTTTAATCAGAGAAAACATACAAAATTTCATTTAAGACAAAAAATGCAATCGGCGTCCGATTGGATTTACATGTGGTTTTCTTTGATTTTGTCTGACAAGAGGAGGAACTCCCTAGACCTTGGCAGACGCACCGATTCGTAGAAGGCATAGGGTGCACATCATTCTGTGAAAGTCTCACTTTCGGCCTCGTTCCCTGCAGAAAGAGGTTCTCGTTCTGGCTGACGGACTAGAAGAGGACAGGAATCATTTTCCGATCCAATTTTAGTAAATCTATCTGGTTAAGAGGGAACGTTGATCTGAGGGAGAGAGGTCCAGCTTCCATACGGGTATTCAGTCAGGTACTCCTGCTGGGTCGATAGAGAGGCGGTGGCAATTTCGTTTAAGACTTCGGAATAGAGGAACAGCATGATGACCACTGATAAATGATGCTTCTACAGAAATGAAAATTTGTGGTCAAAGTTATCATTTTTTTGATTATTTGTTGATATGTATCAGCAACGTGCAAATCACTGTTTCTCTTATTTACGACATACGCTATTGTACCTAAGAGCATTTTCAGATGACAACATCAATCTTTTACAAGACGTTTTGGCTTATGAACTGTTTCTGCAGTTTACAAAAATAGAAAACTATGGAAGCAACAAGATTTATGAGACATTGCTATCAACGCTATTACTATCAGTGTAAATAGCTGATTTGATTGATGTGCTACGCAAATACAAATTCATGGCACTTACGGTACAGTTTTTGACTATCAGCCGGAAATAGATCCAGAATAAACTGCCTTTATTATTCAACATATACTTGTATGCGGTGTAATATCTGACTTCTGAATGCGTCTGTGTCATCTGGAGACTTTATGAGAATTCATTGATAGGCCTTCGTCCGCCTCTCTACCGAAAGAATCTAACATATAATTTCTCTCGAGAATTAGCCACAATTTTGGATTTCGCCGATTCTTCAAGTTTCTGCTCCTTTACAGGTGTGAGATATAAATCATTCGAATTTTTCATGTTTCTTGTAAATTGATATTTATCACTATGCACATTCTTTGTGACTGATCCTCAAATTAGTATTAATTAATTAAGCATAAGGATTGAATGACGGAAAATTAGGAATATATATAAAACAAAAAATATAGACATGTATGGTTCACAATCAATTAAAGGGAATCTACTGACTTGACTAATTCATTGAATTTATTAGACTTATCAATATGGTGGATCCTCCTCTCATTCTCATTGCAGCCATATTTGTGTTATATCATGTTCCTCGCAAATTGTATATGAAAATATTGTTTACTCATTGTTTATGCAAATGTTTTTTTGCAAATAAACATCTGATATTCACTATCTATCTCTTTCTGTCACTTATGTAAAATTTGCAGTTTCATATATAATACAAAAACATCCGAGAAAAATGCACATTTTTATTCTGGCAGAATGTTATTCTAATTTCTTGTATGATAACTTTTATACGCATATTTATCCTGTCTAAATCTTAAGAAGATTTTTCACCATTAGGTCGAAGCAAAATCTCCAAATGTGTGTATCTCCAGCATGCGATGACATTTTCCATTTCATGTTGTAACTGAAGAATCTTTCATGTTTTTAATCCTTTGCACTTGAATTTTAGAAGTGATTTCCAATTATCATAGCTGTCAGTCAACTTCCGAAATAATGATTCTGACTTGCTTGATGCAGATCTGGAAGCCGTTACAGATTGTCGAGCCGAGTCGGGGACGGTCTGCAATAAATTTCCCGGCCGGCGGCTGGGGCTGTCTTTGTAATTCGATTATTTAATTTACTTTTGCTGTAGAAGTACAGCATCTGTTGAGTGTAAAGTATACACAATTTTTGTAGTGCGGATCAACGCTTGCTAGTTCGATGCCCGTCCACCCACCCTTGGATACGGTAGTGAACATACAATGAGAAGGAAATCCATGCTTCATCATCAGTGCGCTGCTGTCACACTGAATAGTCAACAGTCAAATTCTGCAGTTGCCATCATAGATTTGAGCCTTCCATTAAGAAAAATGCCGGCCGCGGCCAGCCGAGACCGGTTTTCACAGCAAGGCCGGGGCCGGCCTGGCCACGGCCGGCGGCCGACTTCCGGCTCTGATCTATTCGCTCTTCCGCTACGATCTTTTTGAGTTGGTGAATTCACAGGTTTCACCGGAAAAGATAAGGACATTGAAAATCTGATAAGCATTGCTTATACTCAGAGGCACCTTAGGCGAGAGTCTTTCTTGCATGCGGCCGAGCCATATTGATCCCACTCGCATTCCTTTGCACCAAGTACTGATTAAGAATGCATAGTGCTCCTATTCTACAAATCTTAGGGTTGACCCAACCAGGATTGAAACCCAAGTCTCTCGGGCACACAGCTATCTAGCACTTTACCATAAATTTGGTCGGAAACTGTCGATTTTGTAATGCAGGATGATTAATGACATTTTTTGCCATCAACATACATGTATGTACAAATGAAGAGAAGTGCCAGTTTACAGTGACAAATAATGAGCCCATGTGGGCAGCAAAAGTTCATATGTCATAAAGACAGATACAATATGAAGACTAATTACCACATGTAAGTTCCTTCAAAATTCGGCTTGATGATATCTTCAAAAACATGTGCATTCGAAGATAATTTTGTCTGTCATGAAAAAGGATCGGCGATGGTCATGGTTAGCACAGTGTCGGGATATTGGTTGAAAATTCAAAGAAATAAGTTGGATCCAATGAGGTCATATTATTCAACATTGTAAAAAGAAAAAAATAGTTGGTAACGCAATCATCTTGCCGATAGACTTAACAAGGAAAGTTTCATCAAACGGTATTTAGGAAGAATTACGCAAACTTAGGAGAAGAGTGTGTAAAGTGCCTTTGTGCTTTTTCAATATGATCCACAAATATGCGGAGACCATTCAATAGAATTAAAATCAAGAGTTGATTTGACATAATCCATGTAAATAGGCATTATCATAGGATGAAAAAGAGTGAGCATTTGGAAGTGATTTGAGTTGATTTTCAAATCGTGATAATCAAGAAATTATGTCATTTGATATTTTTAGGATTTCGAAAATAGAAATCGTTTTTTATGTATTGAATTATTCATATTTTTCTTCATTTTGTGTAACTACAAAAACCTATGATTCTAGCCTTCTACAATGGAATTGATTGACTTAGAAATGTTTTTCTCAACATTTCAGCTATTATTAGCTATTATTTTAGCCATCAACCGTCCAGCTGACGAATTGAGATTTTATCACAGTGGACTTGATAGTCCAGGTAATCGGCAGCATGTTACACTGTAACCCTCCACAAATTGCAATAGTTTCAAGAGTGGGTTTATCTTCTAGAGAAAAAATCCCTTATCAACATATCAAAAATCTAGGAAAATCTAGTCAGTGGAACACATTGAACTTTCCACTTGAAGTCACGAGTCTTTTCGAAATATAGATACACACTTGCTCCAATGAAATCGCAGATATAGATCTTTGACATCTGCAACAGCCAATCAAAATGAAGCTCTACAGCTTTGTCTCACTAACTGCATTTACCTTCCGCATATGGCTCTCACCAATATCAGCTATGTTTTCTGAAGCTATGCCCTCTCCAAGCGGTTAGATTTCTCAGTCACTTCAGAATTGTACTTCAGAATGTGTATTGAATGATAAGTGTGCGGAAACGTGTTTTTGATGTAGATGCCATAATTTCTATGCATATTCACATGAGAGTATTTGCAAAAATGTTTCGCTTATTGATGGGAAAATGATAATTTGTGTCTTTACTTATACAGGGTGGGCGCTGGAAGGCTGAAGGATAAACATTGTAATGATAAAAGGAAAAACAAGTTATTTTTTCATCCAGCTATGTTGTCATCAAAGTACAATATCAGGAGTTTATGATGTCTAGGTATGACAGATAATGTTCTTCAAATGACCACCATTTTCTTGTTTACAGATAATAGCTCTCTGTAGAGCATTTTCCATCACAGAATTCGGACATCTGGTTCAATTTGACGCACTTCTGCACGGATATTTTCCTTCAACTCCGCAATTGTTTGCGGATTGTTGACGTACACTCTCTCTTTCAAATAACCCCATAAGAAATAATCGGGTGCAGTCAAATATGGTGACCGGGGAGGCCACGGGAAGTCAGCATTTCTGGATATCAATCGGTCATTGTAAATATCACGCAAAAGGGCCATCGTCAAACCGGCGGTGTGCGCGGTCGCTCGGTCTTGCTGGAACCAGACTTGTTGGTTGCCTGCAACTTCCGGCAGCAAAAAGTTCTCTATCATTGTACGATAAAGTGCACCAGTCACTCTCTCTGGATGTCCCTCCTCATCCTCAAAAAAGTATGGCCCGATTATTCTTTCAGTCATAATTCCACACCAAACAGTGCATTTTGGTGAATGTAGACGGTGTTGAATTGTGTTTCTTGGGTTGTCAGAACCCCAAAATCTCGCATTCTTTTTATTCAGATAATAATGAGATGGCTCAAGAAATAAGCATTGTCTCTTGCCAGCTGTTCAAATCGCATGGCGTAATTCAAGCGAGACTGATAATCTGTTGAGAGAAGAGACTGAACTGCTTGAATTTTGTAAGGAAACATTCCTAAGTCTTCCTTCAGTATTGCGCGCAATGTTTCTCTTCTGATGCCAAGTTGAATTGATCGACGACGTGTAGATGTTGTTGGATTCTGTTCGACACTTTGTCGAACAGACTCCACAGTAGCTTCTGTTCGAACAGTAGGCTCAGGTCCCCGTTTTGGAAGATCTGCCACTGACCCACTTTCCTCAAATCGCCTCATGAGATTTCGAATCATATTCTCACTTGGGGGATCTCTTACATTAAAATGTGTTCGATAATCTCTTTGGGTTTGAACGATTGATCTTCCATTTGAATAATAAAATTGAACAAGCTTCACTCTTTTTTCAATATCGTAACTTGAAATCGCAGCCTTGATCTCAATCAATGTTGAATAATGATTCAGACTGTCCGAAAGTTAGAACAGAGTTCAGCACTCCATTGCCTTATTGTTCTGCTATAGAAATGCATGAAAGCAATCAAATTGATTTCATGACTTAATGAAATGATCTGGATTGATTTCTTGATATTACTGAATTTCATGTAAATACATCAATCAATTATATCGAATTACATTCAGTTGCAATAAGACGCAAAGTATATAACAAATTGATGCTACAATTGCAAATTATGTAAACTCCCGAACGCATAGTTTCCGAAAAAGACAGACTTGGCGTGTAAATAAATCGACAAATGACTATTGCAGAGCTTGGAAATTCTTCAGCCTCCCAGCGCCCACCCTGTACAAATCTTTATCAATTTGCACCCCACATGTACACAGGAAAGTTATCTACAAGACAAGGGTGCGCAAATGCGTTTTCGACCTAGCAGATTGAACAGCTATGCGTTTTCACAATACGTTAGTTGATGAAAGTAATCGTTTATTCATGGAAAAGCTCGCAGATTTATTGCTTAACTTGTAGAATTCTGCATCCGCTTGCATTTGCAGATGGTTACAAGTATTGTTGAACTAGTGACTGAGAAATCTAACCGCTTGGAAAGGAAATAATTCAGAAAACATAGCTGATATTGGTGAGAGCCATATGCGGAAGGTAAATGCAGTTAGTGAGACAAAGCTGTAGAGCTTCATTTTGATTGGCTGTTGCAGATGTCACAGATCTATATCTGCGATTTCATTGGAGCAAGTGTGTATCTATATTTCGAAAAGACTCGTGACTTCAAGTGGAAAGTTCAATGTGTTCCACTAACTAGATTTTCCTAGATTTTCCTAGATTTTTGATATGTTGATAAGGGATTTTTTCTCTAGAAGATAAACCCACTCTTGAAACTATTGCAATTTGTAGCGGGTTAAAATGTATATTGCATGGACTAGCAAGGGTGATTAAATTGCATATAAAAGGCCTTAATATTCGCGTTCATTCTAAAATGACTTCTCTTGTATTTATTCAATTATCACAAAATGAATTGAATAAGGAAATATGTGCATGCAATTACATTGAGGTGGTCAGCATTTGCGCAAGAAGGAATGTTTTTATGGCAGGAATTCGTCTCATTTCAGGTGCCGGAAATCCTGGTCCTTTATTACATGCATGATAACCAGTTACTTTCCCTGTCACGAATGATATGAAGATAAATAGCAGCACGAGAAAGGTTTCTGTACTTCATTCTCCCGTAAAATTGTCTTCGAAATAGATCATTACCATTTGAGCAGATTACTATCGATCATTGACAAGAGGATTGCATATTTGCTTTTAGCTAATCACCTACTCTCCCATGATAGTGTTCTTTATTAACATTAAAAAGTCATAAGTTTGAAAACAATGGATATTGTTATCCCATTATCTGGTGTATTGATCAAGGATTACTCTCATGAAACACACCTACAATTTATGAACGTACTCCTCACGGAGAGTTTCAAGCACCGATTCTCAGAAATCGAATAAGTGGGAGGTCGATGCTTTCCATCAGAATATGAAATTTATTCTGTCTGTTATTGCTCAGTACTTGGCCAGGATATATTTTCCGTTAAGTCAACACTTTGTAGGAATTAAAGGCAAAATATATTGATTCTTAGATTCAGAATTTTCTTTCACAATTCCTGAATTTGGGTTTCTGACACAATCGATGAAAAGTAGTCATTCTCAGACTTCCTTAAAAATGGATCAGAACTGATAGGTAAAAATACTAATTCACGTCTAGACATGAGCATGAAAAATGTAGGCCTACCATGCTATTTCTTTGTCATGTAACTCTGGCGAAACTTCTAAGAAGATGATTAGCCTATAATGTGAAGTAATTAAATTTAATACGAGAATAAGAGAGGTATTAGAGATGAGAGCCTACCGCCTTGATTTTAGACCGACCAAGGCCGGCTTCTCTTGATCCGGGGCACAGATCTTGGCAGTGTTTATTTTTGAATATGTTGATATCATCAAAACTGAACAAGCAAAAAGATAACCGTGAGAGATATGTTGGTAGTCAACGTGATGCACTACTTTTGTTACAAACACATCTACTTCGGTTAGAGCTTCTCTTCCCATAAAGCTGAATTTGATTTATTGATTTCATCGGTCAAAATCCTGTTACTCAATAATACAATGATTAAAATGGCAATGTTATGTGATCATGAGCACTAACTTGTCTGTCTACACACAAACATCGGAGCGGCAACATTAATTAAAAGTAAGCTCGAGATATATGAACAATGCCGACTACCGATGTAGAACGTTATCGAATGCGACAAATAAATGTGACCAACGTGCATTGCATTGTATATTTTCAGAATAAAAATTTGACTTCACATCGACTGTCCTGACATCGCTTGGAACTTTGAATTAAAACAACCAGAGCCTTGCTCTTTGGAGCCTTTGCATTTGATACTCTGAAGTCGGCCTAAAATATGATCGAATCATGCCCGAAGTCACTCTCAAGCAACCTGTCAGAACCATGCATTAAATCTATCTGAAGCCGGTCGTCCAGAAGTTTGATCTATGCCGGCCTGATACTGGCCTGCCAGGGCGAACTGGTCAGAAGTTGGGCCTATGCCGGCCTGATACTGACCTAATGTTGGACATATGCTGACTTGATAATGGCCCAAAGGTGGACATATGCCGGCATAAATGACTAAAATGATTTAAATGACTTTTTTACGTCAATTTTCAGTGACAAAGTTATTTCGACACCTATTGCAGGTGATTCTCCGTGGTGTAGCTTGATTGAACCAAGCGAAATCGAGGAACTGCTTCAAAAACTGCCGAATAAAGGCGAAGGGTCGGATGGTTTTCCGAGCAAATTACTGAAAGTCGGGTCATCATATCTCTGCTACCCTTTATGTCATTTGTTCAACACTTCATTATTGTTGAATACTTTTCCGGCATTGTGGAAAATGGCAAAAGTTGTACCTGCTCCCAAGTGCCTTCGCCCATCTGTTGCTGATTTTAGACCAATTTCGGTACTACCTGTAATCGCCAGAATTTTTGAGCGGCTTATTTTGAAGCGCATGTATCCAACTTTAATTGACTTCTATGGTTCTAATCAGTATGGATTTCTCAAAGGTAGCAGTGCCGTCTGTCACATAATAGCCTTATACGACGACATATGTAGAAAACTGGATGATGCAACTAATAATGCAGTATCGATTGTGAGTTTTGATATATCAAAGGCGTTTGATACTGTCCCCCATCATTTATTACTTGAAAAGCTTATTGAGATTGGCATTCATAGAGGTTTCATTGCCTGGTATAATTCGTATTTGGAAGGCAGGAAGCAATTTGTAAGCTACAACAGCCAAACAAGCTCAATCTCTAACGTGACATCTGGATTGCCACAAGGAGCTATTTTGTCACCGTCTCTTTTTTGTGTATTTGTTGGAGGATTGACTACTTTACATGATGACAGTTCGATTTTCAAATATGCCGATGACATTGTTCTTTGCCTACCTCATAAGATCTCAAACAGCAACGAGATTAGGAATAAGGAAGAGCTTCAGCATGTTGTTGGATGGGCGACAGAAAAGGGCCTTTCCTTAAATGTGACTAAAAGCTGTCAAATGCTAATTAAAACTAAAAGTACATCTTCCGTCAGCCCTCTTGATTTTTCTCTCCCATCTCGGAAGGATTTGAGTATTTTGGGTATCCAAATTTGTGAATCACTATCATGGACCGCGCATGTAGATGCTAGATTGCGTAAAGCTAGCAAATTTCTCCATCTTCTAAGGGTACTGAAGAGCATTATTACCAAAGATGAACTGATTCGTGTATACCAATGTCTTGTTCTTGGTACTCTGAGTTATGGCAGCACGGTGTATGTTGGCAGCATTTTGAAAAAGGATAAGCGTAAGATCAACAAATTCGTGCGTCGCTGTCACTGGGTTATATGTGGAAAGGAATGCAAGGAGGAGGACTGTCTACCTGATTTTTACCAAGCACAGGAAAAGCAGGCACTCAGACTGTTTTCGAGAGCTTTGAGTTTTGTTGACCATGTGTTGCATCCTATTTTGCCTGAACGTTTGCCAAGTGGTCGCGTCAGAATTCCAAAATGCATTACCTTGAGACATCAAACTTCCTTTGTGCCGTTTATGAGCAAAATGTTTAATTCCATGTTCCCAGGTTCTCATCGTCTGACTTAAATCTTGACTTTATTTGGTACTTCATAACTTGTAATTGATGATTTTTAATTTTGAGAAATAAACGCTTTCTATTCTATTCTATAAAGTTGGACCCATGCCGGTCCGATACCGGCTTGAAGTTGGACATATGCCGGCCTGAAGGTAGCCAGCCGCCGGACTGGACCGTCAAAAATCGGTCGGCCTCCACCGAACGGTGCGCAATCAAAAAGTTTGTGATGGGAATATCTTCACCCTTCTTCATCAAATTTGCTGAGAACTTGTGAAAAGGACCTGTGCTTACAATATAATCAGTTATTCTCCATGTTCCTTGGCATCATCGACCAATGAAATTGATTTAAGTTATCAATACCATGCTTTCATGGACATGATGGGGTCTTTGGTGTACAATGTTCTCCTTTGACAACGATCCAGTTTCAAAAAGAACGTGAACCATGTGTATCTGTGTGTACGTGTCATAGCGCATTTCTACGTTCAACACGAGTTGCTACCCTATACAGATATCAAAATATTTTCAAAGTATAAAAAAACTGAACAAAAACTAAAACGAACATCATGACTGTTTGATTCCCCATTTTTGAATTATTGACTCTTTAAGTACCTTTCCACTGTCGCGGAAATGAGATCATGATCCTCTCAATTATGAACACTTTTGGTTGATGAACGGCCATCATGGTCGGTCTGGTCATCAGGGATATTGATCAGGGATGCCTATGAAGAGGCCTCTGCTTCTGAAGAGGAAATTAGACGCATCCAGCAACTGCATGATGTTAGGGTTAATGTCAACTCTGAGGGGTGGTGGGTTGAGCCCAATTACCCCCTCCACCGAATCCTCTACTGTATGCTTTTATCTTCACAAAAATATTTTTAATTGTTGGCCTATATGTTTTGCACAAGTACCATGAATTAACTCTGCTTATTGAGCTGCATGTATTTGATGATTGTGTCACGCTTGTTTTTTCGGATTTCATGTTTGTCGTGTCGTGATCACAGACTAAAAATAGTTTGAAATTTTCCAACATTATTCGGAAAATCATGAGCCAAATACGCCAATGAATACTTGACGAAGTCTAGCATTTGGAGTATTATCGATTTCAAAGGCATGCAGAATGAAGTGAAACAGACTGAGAACGAAATTCTAGAAATAGATGTTTTTTAGCATCATGTCATGATACCTTAAAAATGCTCTCTTCCCGTTGCATTATTTATGAAACATTGAAAATATCTTCCAATTTCATGATTGACTCAACGGTTTATGAGTATTGGCATATGAACTCTGACATAGATTGCTGCAAAATGACAGAACAGTTTTGGGTGCGACTGTGTGTAATTTTGAATTGAAAAAATTACATTTCTCATTTTGAGCGAACAAAGTTGACGAAATTGAGATATCTTTTGCTAGTTTTTTAATTGTGGGCAGAATGGAAAAACTTTCCATTTCCCACATTTGGAACTGTGGGCGGCTAATACCGAATGATCCTTTTTCAATGCGAGCACAAGCGACTTTTTGCTTCATTGACTTTATTCATGCGTACGCAAAAGATAAATTATGGTTGAGTATAGAGCATCATTTCATAGCATCCGTCAAAGGATAAACTCCGAATAAAATGCTGAAAGTTTAAAGGAAGCGTGGTGTAGAAAGCATCATCTGGCGCTACTTTACTTAGTGTAAAATTGCAATGTTTAGCTTGATATCAATGTTCTTCACATATCCGTCATCGTAGACAAAAGTGAGATGAACATTGCATTTGGCCAAACGATGCACTGTTCATCATAATACAATAACTACAACTTGTGTGCTGAAGTAAGTAACTATACCACTATAGAATTCATACTTAGACTTGAAACGGAGGACGATAGCCCAAAGGCTGTGCTTGAAAATATATTTTCATTTCTTGCAACGATGTGAAAGTCAATTAATCATGGGAAGATTTAGATGAATTATCTTGATGTAAGATGTTGAGATTAATAGGACTTTTACAATGAAGATCTTCGAACCAGAAAATTTCCCACGAATCGAATCGTAAAGCTGCGTAAGTCTCCAAAATAATACATACTGTTGGACTCTTACGCATGCTGTATATGCGCGAATCAGGTTAATACTGGTTGTCGGCGTGATCTTAAAATAATAGGATAAAAATGTACCTCCGTCAGCGCTAATTCTCGAATTAGAATACAGAAAATTGAACTGACCAAATGGCATATTGATTGTATTAACTGGGTACGTTTTCTATTGCACCTGTTTTCATAACTTGAAATACGTAACTTAAATCAAAATTGTCTCAAAATTAATGCCATCACAACCAAAATTACATGTCCCACATTTGTATTCTCTCTGATATGAGCTAGAACCAAGAAAACGCTTTTCAGATTCACCAGTGTTAAGAAGACTTCATAAGAATTCTTTTGATATAAAGCTTTCTCTGATATGTTGAATGTCACATGAAATAAGAACAATAGAAAAATACACAAATATTGTAAGCATCATTAAATGTTGTGCAGATATGACAATTTGTGTCAATGTTTTTCCTAACGGACACTCATTCAATGCGACCGCCATTATTGTCACCTGATAAGTCACTTCGTGCGTCACGTGAACAAAAGTCACTTGATAAGTCACATCACATGAGGAAATGAAAATGGATATAAGCATTTTGGATATCAGACATTCAACTTTCGACACAACTACTGTCATGCATCGTTCGTCATTATTGCAATCCGGCTAAGGAACATCAATAAGAGTCATTTTGGATATGCATGAGAAGTGATCTGCTAATTCAGTCAGAGCTTTCAACATTCCACCGCATTTTCAACAAAGAAGTCGAAATCATTATGAGAATTTCTTTTGTTGGTGATTGACAACAGGTTCCAAAAACCGTTTGGCTTGCATTTCAACTTGTCTGCCCATAGAAGCTTGTACTTTTGTACTTCAGTTTTGTACTTTTTTGTTTTAAGTGATTGTACTTGTTCCAATCTTTCTGTCGAAAAGCGATTCATCGTTCATTTGTAAGTTGCCCAGTTAATGGAGTAAGCCATTCTTTATCTAAGGATGACAATATAACATTTTTGTTTGGGTATGATGACATTGATCAGAGCAAATAATGATCGATGAAAAACAGTTCATTTTGATAGAACATCTTCTTCATTTATCAAATTTGACAAATCAAATCTGTCTAACACAATATTCGAAGATTCTAAGTTGCTGTCACGATAATTATACAAAGTTTTGAGAAAATATGAAGTCCTATCAGGTGTTTGATAGACAATATTAGGGCTAACGGTCAGGAAAACATGGTCAGAATTTCCTAGTGATGAGTCAAAATTGACACTTTCCTCTGAATAAAAGGCATTTAAGTTTTTCGCTAATACAAAATGGTTCAAAATGTTGCTATAACGAGTAGGCTTGCTGACAAGATCAATAGCATCTAGATCACAGCATAGTTTGCTACAATCAAAGCGATTAAAATCGCCCAAAATGATGAAGCTGTAATTTGACTTTTCGGTTGGCAAATAGTCAAATCACGATCTAATAGTCACATGAAGGTCTGATAGCTCACTCGAGTACAAGATGGAGGAATATACAAACAACACGAAAATGCGAAAACACTTTATCTCTAGTAAAAGAGATGAGACCTTTAGAGGCACAGAAATTTGATCATCAATTCTGACTGAAGGAATATTATTGCGCACATAAATCAGAACACCACCTCCTTTGCGATTTTTACAATCATCTCGATAACTATGTACGAGTAATAACCATCCAGCGAAGCAAGCGAGTCATCAATGCTCGAATGCAACCAAGTTTCAGAAATGCACAAAATATCGCAGCTTTTAACTTTTGTCACAACATGCATTTCATCCATTTTCGGCAACAATGATTGAACATTCGTTAGCGAAATCTTTGGATATTGAAATTAGGCGCTCTTGAGGGAATAAACGAAGTTGGATAGCAGTATCTCAACGAAAATGTGTTTTTGTCTTTTGTCCTTCTTTTCTACTATTCTTCCTCTGAAGATGATTATGCTCCCGCCTTTGTCTCAGCAATGAGAATTGATGCTGTTCAACCGGAGTTCTTCTATCAGGACTGATAAGCACACCTTTATACTCGTTAAATCTCAGCGATCGAGCAGCTTGGAGTAAGTTCATCTTTGAATCCTCACTCGAGAAGGTAGCTCTCAGGAGTCTATCCTTCCCCGTGTTCATTCGACCTTTTCTTTTTGCATGCAACACCTAGGAGTCACTCAATTATAATTTTTGAATGATCTTTTCAAACACCAATTTGCCGTGGCTTTCTCTTTCTTTAACGTCGCCAGACTAAGATTCTTGTAACTGCGAAATACTATATTACTTTTACGTTATCTCCGTTGTTCAAACTCGTCGAAAATTGCATCAGTAAGGTCCGATCGCAAATTCGTTATCTCACTCGACAGATTAGCAATGAGAATTTCGTATTCCTTTTGTTTCTCATTTATGGTGCTGATAGTCTTGTCAAAAATTTGAATTTTTGTCTCAGAATGATGGTTTTATCAAAAATTGCTTTCAAATCGCATTTAACAACAGCAACTATCTCGTTCTTCTGTTTTCTAGCATGAGCTTTTTCTCTGTACTTGACAAAGCTGAAGAATCCGATTGGTCGGATGATTTTGATCTTAAATTTCGTTTTTGATCAGGCATTCTCAAAAAGATATCGGACAGCCACAAAATTAGAGAGGTCGTTTCTTCTTCCGTTTGACTAGAAGGGAAACATTGGAACATGTAACGTAAATGAAATGGCACAATCTGCTGACTAAATACCATAGCAATCGAACAATGATCAGCCAGTTCAACATTAAACACGCCAGACTGTTATCAACCGGATCACACAGCAAAGAGACACAGACGATGTCAAGTTCTACAGAGAAGTTTGTGAACGTTTTTTCATGCGCCTGCTAACTTTTTTTAAAATGATCGGAGGGCCCAACATTATCGAGAAAACTTTTGCCCAATCGTGGCGATCGGATCATTTTGACGGAATTCAGAGCAATTCGCAAGCGACCCACGACTATTTTTCCTATCTCTGTAAGGTATTAAAAATTTCTTTTTGTCCACTTAATAAGTTCCTGCATGTGCCATCTGTTTGAATCAGTTTGCACTTCTAGCAAAGTGATGCGATTAAACAATCTAATTCTGTGCGGACAGCGCATGAAAAGTGTCTCTGATAAGATGATGAAGTCTCTATTTGTCAGGGTTCGAACACACAAAATAATTTTGCCGATTAGCCTTTGAATTGCATCTTTACCAACATCACCACTGTACAGATAACGAACGGAGCAGACAGTTGTGCTTGCTATTTTCGTGGAATGATCTTCACGAAGCGTAGGATCGTGGAGAGGAACTCATCAAGTTATGCGCATGCGCAAAATGAAAGAGTTACAACGCTCATTAAAAAATCAAAATTACCGGTAAATTTGAGATCATGCGACAAAAAGAAGCATACGATGCGATGAAGAATGACACGCGGTCACGATGATATAAAGTTCCAGAGCGAATGGATTCACAGACGATGATAGAGCATGAAAATACACTCCAACGAACGAGAATACAGAAGAGACACAACCGAGCCGATCTGAGAGATAGTAAGGAAAGCATCTTGAAATTGACATGATAAACAGTTACCTTCGATTACGCATAAACGCGCTGCCTTTGGAGTCATGAAGTGTTCTCGCCGCTGTTGATATTTTATCGAATTCTGATAACTGGAGCTCATTATATAAATATATGATATCAGTGTTACATGTTTCTAAGACACCCTAGCATGATATCCTCGGCTTATGACAACAGTTTACCTCAAATTCATGAAGTTTACAGACTTGAGTATTAGATATTCAAATAATTCAATCGTGAATGCATGTGGGTACACGATTGCATAGTATCCTGTACATCACACGCATATTAGCTATAGACTTAGCGGGTCGTGGTCATTCTTGACGATCAGGGTCTATAAATTCAGTTCCATTCAAAACTCTATTTATGCCACACTGAGTGATCATGGTAAATTATACAACCATCATATTCTTGATTACTTGTCGGTCACAAAAAAATCATACATGTTGACTGCGCCCTCAAATTCCCGTGCTGCCTAACGAGTTTTCTTTGATAATTGGAAATACTTGACTGTAAGAATCTAATTTCAATCACTTGACAAAATCAATTTATTCTTCAAATGTGGCGGTTTATTTATGTAGAACAGCTCATTTGTGTGGAATGCATATCGCATTCTCTTTTTATAACTCGCTTCTGTGTGTGTACAACCTGTAGTCAATTTTCCCGGTGTCATAGCTTAAGTATTTTTTCTTTCTAATCTGCTTCCGATAAAGATTTTCTCTGCCACTGGGCAACTGAATGACGAAATGATCGAATTCAAAAGAAAGCATCAGGGAAATTTTTATAGATAAGTATCAAATTCTGCATTTCTGCGCTTTACAATATTTCACATGCTTAAATTTCAGAGTTCATTTAGCTCTTTGGAAATAGAGGAAAAACAACACTTTGATAGCTTCATATCATTGACGTTGATGTTCATAAGAGTGATAGGTATGTTAGTCGAAAAGAACTAAATTTCCAGTCGTTGTTACTTTCTGTCATTAAAAATGGAATGACACTGTACGACAATCTCAGCAATGCGCAATATCTACTCCATTAATATTTCTGCTTTCCACTGAGAAAAATAGTGCGTCTCAATATGGAGCCATGTGGAACACCTTGATCGAGCAGTGACTAATGAATAATAAATAATAATCCATTGTTAAAATCTTAAAAAGTCACATCTAACATTCTTACTCGCCAAAAAACAAGTCACCATTTCAAATTTGTGACAATGACTTGCTGTTGAAATAGATCAATTCACTAACTTCTAACTGTATTCCTCATTAATTCGTGACAATCTCCCAAAGAAGAATGACGAAATTAGAATAAACTCTCCTAAAAGACGTTTGATAGGTCTAGAAAGTTGGCTCCATCTTCTGATGTGAAATTAACTTAATCATCTGCATTTCCTCTCGAGTAATGTTCTCTTCGGCTGGTACCTTCAGAAATAATCAGTTGATAAATGTGATTAAAGTTAGTCAGTTTCAACTTTGCTATCTTCCGAGAGGATTCTATCAAATACAATTTTGAAACCTTCACTTTCTTCAGGCTAATTTGATTGCCGAGCACGCATGATATCGATCGAGGCTGATTATCGAAGCAGTGACTTATGAATTCCTGCGTTAGTTTCAGGAAAATGACTGTCAGCCAGCGCCCAAATCTTTGCATCTCCTCTGACCTTAACATTTCCCAAAGGATTCTCACATCTTAAATTACATCAAGTTTGCTGAGGATCGAATAGGATGATTGGTACTTGGCTTGAACAAAACTTGGTGTTAGTTCTAAAGCGTTGGAATCTTGACAATGGATTATGAAAATTAACTAATTAAGACTGATGCCTCAAACTTTTGGAAAACAAATTAGTTTTCTCTCACTAAAGCTCATAGATGTTTGTAAAGGATAATGCTGATTTCGACTGCTGCCGTTCAGAAATGATTTTCAAATATTTCATCGCATGTTTTGAAAATGATTTTGATGAAAACTTATGAAATGATGCACATGTAAAGTAAGCTTCTAGGTCAGATGTACGTTCGGTTGAATATGAATTTTCCAATGCCTTCAATAAGGAATTTCAGATGCTGTAAACACACGCCTCTCTTTCTAATCAAGCTAAGTATATGCAGCCAATTTAACGTGTAACGATTTTAATGTAAGTTAGTTAAAGGTATTTCGTGCATAATCGAATAATTTTGATCATCAAATATACAGCAGCACATTTATTTCGATTATCTTTCTTAATTTTCATGATACATATTTGCTTTCATCTGGAAGCGGATCACCTTTTAGGTTTCGACCTAACCAATGCGCTTTCAAATCTGGATGACGAAATGTGTTGCTATGTATATACCAGTAGGCATAAATTACGTGAGGTTGTATAAAATTAATGCTATTAAATTGTAGCAAAGTGTATACAACATGTACAATGTGTTGCAGTTTGCCCCATTTTAGCCTGTATATTTTGAAGGCCATTTTTGCGTCTAAAATGAAGGTGGAACTACAAGGTGTCACTGCAAAATAAAAAAATGCCATTGAAAAAATTCAAGTTTGCAGTTCCCTTAATGATTTGAGTAAGATTTTTTCTCGCCTCTTGAATTTTTTCCTTCTGGGGTCTCGGCATGTTTAGATTTATACATGTACAGTATTTCTAGCATATATACACGTGCATACACACACACACACACACACATATATATATATATATATATATACCTGCTTCTCCAGAAAGTTTAAGTTCATCCATGATTCTTATTCGACATCATCTCAAAGACCACTAGAAAATGCAGATTTCTATTTGATTAATTGGCTTTATTGACTTTGATCAAGTATCAGAAAGTCAAGATGATGATGATCAGTGCATTTGCGAAGATTTACTATCTTGTTGAGAATTCTGACCTTTCTGTAAGCCTCTGAGTTCTATGCGACATTCAGTGGTTTCAACAAGCATTTGTCGCTCAACCGTTTCCTCTTGAATGAATAATACAATCCACGGATAGATACTTTTTATGATAAATCTTCGGTAATTACCATGATGATTCTCTATTCATCTTAACAGTTTTTCTAATTCTCTCTATTTTTGGATATTTATGCTTGATCTCGCCGATGCAAATAGTCGATTTGTCGAAATACAAAGGAATCATTAATGCCGATCTTCGCCAGCACAGCAGCTGCTTCAATTGTAAATAGCTCAATAAGTGAAAATGATGTCTCGCAGGTAGTCTGCTTCAGTAAATGTCTTTTCTTTTAATTTTTTATCAATGTTTCTATTGATATGATTTAAATGCAGTCAGCACCTCTTGCTTTCACGAGGTCAAATATATCGGGAAACGGACACACTATTCAACATCGTGAATGCTAGAGGCATTGAATTCATCAATCGATTGTCTGAGGTCGTCTGAAAGTGGTCGCATCTAATGTGTGGCTTGGTTTTGTAATTTTCTTAACCTGATCTGGGAGAATGCTTTCGACCACGTACAGATGACTGAGCGTCAGAGCTTTGTCTAATGGACTTTCATAAATCTGTCTTGTGAATCTTTCAATGAAACATTTCTTAAACAAAATAAAACAAAAAGCTAATTACAAAGAATTATTTTGTTATGGTTATAATTTGAATATTCACTCAAAATAATATCAATTCATTTTATACTCTCAATCACTGCTATAAATAGATGGTTTGTGACATTAAAGATAGGGAGCAATTTTTTGAATCTTATAAAATCAAACAAACCATAACAATGTTTTTGTTATTTCTATTGATTTGGTAAAGAAAAGCTTTGATATCAATTTTTTGTTGTTTGTAAGTTGGAATTATTGAAATAATGTTATTTTGTAAAATCATGACAATGTTACTCGTAGAAATGCTAGTCATTGCAGTGATATCCATGAATTTTCACTAGCTTTCGTCATTTTGTCGAGTTACATCATACAGAGTAAATTGCGACATCAAATAGAACATGTATGGTCTGGTAATTTTGCCTTAATCAATGTTCACCTGGAACCAAAACACTGTCTGTTTTGATTAAGATGGCTTAAGAAGGTCCTCCAAAATTGTGATGTGTCATTTTTTAGCATTGAGTTTATGGATTGCAATAAATTCAAAAAGCTAGTACTACAATCACGTCAAATATACCCGCCATTAATTAGGCCTATCTGAGTATTTATTTACTACCCTATGGTGCGATGCTTTGGGCCTCAGAAACTGAGGCACTTAAAATAGACTGTCTTCTAATTTTTTTCTGCTGCCACTTTTTACGCATGCACGTAGTAGTGCCATTTTTATTAGCACAATTACACAGGAATGGACCTACAGTAGCGAATTCAAAAAGGAAGTAATTGGGGGTGTACCAATTAATGCAAATTGTATCAATTTAATTATTGTGCAACCGATCAGAATAGTTTGCAACTATCATGAACTATCTACGTTACGCCATTTAATTGCGATGACAAAGAAAATAGCTTGGCAATCCATCACTTTTCAAAACACTATTATAATACAATGTACCTGTCATCAGGTTTCTATTCATTGCATTTTATAGGATAAACATTCTTTTTTGAGACTTTCCGGTACAATTTTCAGTGTCTATTGTTCTGACAACTTGCATTTGCAGTTGACGTTCAGCAAATCAATTGTTTCCTTAAAGTTTTACATGGAAACTCTGAATAAAGCTTTCTATCAGACTGAGACTATAGTACTTTCAGCGAAAACGATTAATGCAGGGTGAATAGGAGTGGTTTGGAGATAAAATGAATGGCTTGACGATTTTCAACTGTCTAAATGGTTCAATGTAATGTTCCCTTAGTCAAACCGGTAAGTAAAAGAGTTAAATGATCGGTATGCTACATTTTGAAGGAAGAATGTTTTAGAAAAATGTTAGCAGAAAGGAAATTTGGCCTTGCAAGATTGCTGTCCAGCACATCTCGTTATATAGATGACATTTGTGTTGTAAACTATCGTCATTCTGCAAATTTACTTCCCAAAATATATCCTGATGACCTCAAGGCCGAAAGAAGTGGTGATAATGATAAGTCCACTGAATATTTCGATGTTAAAATCAATATTGTTTTAGATTGTTTACACCAGGGATGCGGAGTCCTATCATTTTGATAGGACTCCGGATTTGATATAACTCCGACTCCGGGTGTATATCAGCCTTAGTTCTGGTGACCTACATAATAAATCATTAGAGGTTTACCTGAGCCTGATTTTAGTGATCATTGCTGTATCAAATCAGTCATTTTCTATGAAAGTTGACCAACTTTGCACATCACCTGTTGGTGTGTGCGTCACACGGTTTTTCTCTAGTCTCTACCAGGCAGGAAAATCCCCATCCTTTTTCAAAAAATGTGAGTACACTTTCAATTTTAGCATGCGCTTTGGAGGAGCCATCACGCAAGATTAACGTAATGGTAAGAGGTAGGCTAATGTTCTCAAACAAGCTGACATTTTACTTTTGTCTCCGATGTGACCTTTAGTGCGTATGTGTGATCGAGACTAGGAAGGCTTGTCTTCTCTACTAAATCAACGAGTGAAAAGACAATCCTTTCTCACTATCACGATTCATTCCCTCAACTATTACAAACTTTGCATGCACTGCTGTCTCTGTACTTTTGTTTGACAGAGAAATTTGACATCAAAACTGTGACAGCTATGCACGAGGATAAATAATTTGTTTGTATCATATTTCGGGTCTAGTTATAGGCCTGAGTTTGGAGTCCTATCATTTGATAGGACTCCGACTCCAGCAAAAATGATAGGACTCTGGGACTCCGACTCCGCATCCCTGGTTTACACACGTCAGTATATCACAAAGTAGACTATTTTCCTTTTCCTATGGCGTAGTTAACTTTTCCAGATCGTCTCATCCCCCGAAAGATGGATATTCATGTATTCGCGAGCCAAATAATTATTTTACGTATTTGCTCGCATTTTCAATATGTTGTTGAAAGGGCACAAAAGATTGTAAATATTCTTGTTAAGAGAGGTTATTTTGTTAAAGATTTATGTCGTGTGCCATACATATCCTGTGTAAAACATAGTATGAGCTTATTTCAAAAGTTTGGAATTTTGGAACCAATCCCATCGAGAATCCTAGCATCACAAATGTTATTAATTAGTCTACCACAGTGCATGATCATATTGGCTGCCTTATTAAAACACACATGCAGATTTCCGCGTATGTACATGCAGGCAGCTATTCTAGGCCTACATTTCAGAAAGGGTTGAGATCTGATGAATGAAATAGAGTGAAGGAATTATAAAGATGTCCTGCACTTGTCGTTCTACAATTCAATCATGATCAATTTCATAGTTCATAAGTTTTAATTTCATAATTGATGTTTCCCTTCGCTCAGTTGCGTGTATTTTTGTACTGTATAAGTAGTTCTTGCAAGTACAAGTCACTTAACAAGTTCTTACTACTTGGGCAAAGGGGGGAACGCCGCTCCCCGTGGCTACGTCTCTGTCATCGAATAATTTCAATTCGTTAATTGATATGCAATTGGGAAGTCATTAAATATCATTGCTGAACTTGCAATGCTGTGATGATACCATTGTAGGAAAAGCATCGCACATTCAATAATTTTTCAATAATGCTCAACATAAAGTAACAAATAAGATTTCGTAACTGGCAGTTACAGCAATCGATTGCGATATGAAGAGCGTTAATATGAGCTAGGTGATAATTAAAAAGTGGCGAAAAGAATGTTCACATCATCAAAATTTGCAGCAAACAGCGCTTTTGTTATGCAACTGTAATAACACAACAGAATTCAATAAATTGATGACTTTTCTATCTCCGAAGCTAGTAAAATCCATTGCGAAGCTTCTCCAAAAAGCAAGCGATTTACGAACGATGACTTAAGGAAACACTAACCAGCAAGTATGAAATTTGGAAATTTATTTTTGATAATTCTCCTCTCCTTCCTGTTCGGAATATTGTTTTTTAGCAGCACCGACCGGAGGCTGTTTTCAAGTTGTGTTTTTGTGCTTATGTGAGCGTACATGCTCCTGTTTTCCAATGTTCTTGGAAATAAACATTTTTCGACTTTGACTTTGCTTCACTGATATGAAGTTCACAAAACTGATATGTTTTAGGATTCCAGACTGCTACTACTTTGTGCATAATCTATTTGTTATCTCTATATTTTATCATAACTTTTGAAACTTCTGTTATGTAGGCACATTTGATTATTCATTGACTTGTTTCAACAATTGATACAAGAACGCAGTTTGAAATTAAATTTGTCAATATTGACATCCAATCAAGACCATAGCTGCATATTACACGCAATAGGCTTGTCAGCTCATTTCCCGAATTGATTATAAGCTACTATACTACTTGTAAAGTTTGCATGTTATATGAATATTGCCATATTCGTTAAATTGAAATATCAATAGGGAAATCAAATCTCAAGAATTCATCAAATCAAATGGTGCTGATAAATAATTTAATCAGGCAAAATATTGTATAAATCGTTCTTAGAATGAAATACTTAATTCAACCGGCTTCGATTAGAACCTTTTTTCAGAGCTCCAATCTTCCTCAGGAGATATTAAGATGAGAAGGAATTTGATATTCAGATAAATTCAAAAACACTTTGATTATCATTGAAAAACTAGAGTCACATAGGAAACAGCAAAAGTTAGCACGGAGTATTAATCGGAGACTTGGGATCACAGAAGACGAAAACTGTTGATCCGTTGATCCCAAATGTCCGATTTCATGTAAATACTCCCTACTCTCGACTAACTTTTTGAATTACCATGCGACTCCAGTTTTGATAATGATAGTCAAATTTATCTGAAGAACTTATTCCTTCACATCTTAATATCTCTTGAGGGAAATTGAACTTTACAAAATGTAAAAGATTCCAATCGAAACCGGTTGAATTTAAAAAAATGCATGTTATAAACGATTTTTGCGACGTTTTGCCTATTTCAACTCATTGTCATCCATCGCTAATCGATCCATCGGGTCGAGGTGTTTTGCATCATAATTCACTAATAATAAACAATTACGATTGATATTGATTGCTGTGATAGAATAATTACAATTCATCTTTGACAACCCCTTCGTGACACTCACTGGATTTACCACTAACATGATGCATCGTGCCATCATGCAATGGCTACTCGCGCAGTGTTGGAGAAGATGGATTGAAAGACGGAGATAATCTACAAAAGTCCAGACTTAGCACCATGTGACTGCTGACATTGAGCGTGCTCCCGGAATAAAGTATATCAGCTTCCATGAGTCATTCTTCCAAAGATCAATGTCTTTGGTTTGGAGAATTCAAGAGATGGCAAATATTCCTCTCGCCCTATTTAGACGCGTTTGTGAGAATGGTGAGAAACTTACATAAACGTCACCATCGATGTGGTCATCTTTTACTCGTAGGTACAATATTTCCAAATTCGCCAGTGACATGCTCGTTTACAGCGATATATAAGTCTAAATCATGCTGATAAATAGTCAAGTAGCATTGTGATAAGCCATGCATTGAAACTTACCAAGCCACAGAAACAGTTCGAACACCACTTGCGGGATATACCGGGTCGGTTCTAAATGGTTTATTTTTATAATTGGCACAGCAATCTGAAAATAAAGAACTGGAATTGGAGTACAGTGACAAGGATTTAATTCATACAAAATTACATATACATGGAAGTAGAAATTTTCGAATTGATATCTTGAAAGCTCAAAATATGGACAAAAGTGTTCCATTGCAGTTTTTTCAAACCATAAGAAATCATGCTCTTAGTTTATTCTTTTAATCTCCTATCCTTAACATCAGAGAATCGCAGAGTAATTTTGCAAATATTTTCGATCTTACTCGCAGAGAATGACTTAATTAATCCGAAGCTATCATGCAACGAAATCTTGTTTGAGATATATCCTGCATGTTGTATGAAATGATTCTCAAGGATACATTTTATGAGAATTGTTAAAACTTATAATCGAAAGTAGTGCTATTTATTAAAAACATCACAGTTTGAGAATATCTTTCAGGGCGTGGATCTATCACAAATAAATACATAGATATACAGCATACATGCAAACAACACCCGCAAATGAAAGATTTTCACAAATAGGTAGTCTATCCACTATCCTTCTTTGTGAAGCACTTGTCAGAAAGATTAAATTAAATACGTATTAGAATTTGTATTAAATATACGATTATAGGCTCGGAAATTCCGTTGATGTTGTAAATGATGATCGAAATCTAATGCCGGAAGGAATAATGTCTCATAGGTTGCAGCTTCAATTTCTGGGATTCAGTCTACTCAGAGCTATCTTCACTAGATGCAAGGACAAGAAGAAATTCTATTACTCGTAAAAACCGAATTTATCTTTTCTTGGTTCACATGGCTTGTTGGTTGCAATAGTGGACATCATTAAGGCACATTTGAAATAAAATTTGTTCCTGCGGGACTTCGATAAAACCTCCTGTACATCATTAACCGCACTACTTTGCACCAATATGCATGCACTTAAATTATCAACACTCCTAGGTCATGTTTCCTGGCCCAATTCCTGTGAGATTTTAGCGTTTGATATAATTTGTACTTCAACATTATTTTCTTCACATGCTATTCTTTCGATTCATACTGCTCCACTGAACCAAGCAGTCACCTCTGCCCAAGTCTTTCTACTGCTCCACGCCTTTCAACTGTCCCACATCTTCCAACTGCTCCACACCTTTCAACTGCTCCACGCCTTTCAACTGTTCCACGCCTTTCAACTGTTCCACACCTTTCTATTGTTCCATGCCGATCCACTAGTTCATTCCTTTCTACTGTTCCATGCCGATCCACTAGTTCATTCCTTTCTACTGTTCCATGCCTTTCTACTGTTCCACTCCATTCTACTGCTCCACGCCTTTCTACTGTTCCACGCCTTTCTACTGTTCCACTCCATTCTACTGTTCCACGCCTTTCTACTGTTCCACTCCATTCTACTGCTCCACTCCTTTCTACTGTTCCATGCCGATCCACTAGCTCATTCCTTTCCACTAGTTCATGCCTTTCTATTCATTCATACCTTTCAAACGTTCTGTTCCGCTTTATAGCGGCTTTGAGCTATAAAATGATTGATTTATGTATCTTTCTTTTCCGCTGCATTTCGATAAAAAATTTCGATGAACGGCTTCATATATGTTTCAAATAAAAATTTCTCAAATTGACCGAATGAATGAACATAGGCTGCAGTTTGCTCATATTTGCAGTTGTGTTAAGAAATGATTTAATAGCGAATGAGATTTCCGTGTCACGAAATCTTTATTAGGCAAAAACTATATAACTGATTCTCCTGCGATAAGATCTTGGATTGGACAAAGATCTTCCTGATAGCGCAGGAAATTCACTGACGTTCGGAATAAAGTTCGCAAAATTGCTGATCGACAACAGCGTCAATTCAACGATGCTATCGTATTCCACTATTAAAAATGCCATTAATCAAGGAATCAATTTCATGACATTCTTTGAAGACAGGATGGCAAGCAAATGTGTCGTATTTCACCTATCAATTTCAAAATTTGTAAAGCAAATTTGCGCTACAATTAGACTTCTTGTTAACAGAAGTAAGTAACTTAGTTGGATCGATTTTCCATAAGAATTTGATGTGTGCAAAAACGAAACATTTCCACTTGCCACGGTTGATCTCGAAGGCAGATGCACGAATAATGATATGACGGCAAACCAACTGAACTAAAATCACACCAAATATCTCAAGTAGTGCCAAAAGCTTGTGACAAATGAAATTACGCACATAGAAAGTCAATACATACTGTGTTAAATTTATTGACACATGGATAATACTCATGAATTCTAAAATAGATAGGAATATAGAGCTAAAAGTCTTTGAAGAATAAATGATTCGTAGGATGGGCTAACACAGGCGAAGAATGAATAGTCGTTCCTTCTTACAACAAAGGGCAGCTGTCAAAGTAGTTGTTGATGAAATTATTTTTTAAGGCTTAAAATCATAATAAATTGTGATAAACCAACAAGACTATTTAAGATTAAACTTGAAAGAGGATCTTTTGTGATAATGTACAATTCACAAATGTTCACAGTGCCCCACAGTTAATGAACTTAAAACTACGTTCACACATGAGAGATGAGATCTGAGACTCAGGCAATCATCCAATCAAACGGCAAGATTATAGTTTCCGTCGTCGATTTCAAACGTCAATCAAAATTATGCTGCGACTAACTCAACGTAGTCTGAACAGTCTTGAGACATGCCTGAGACCCGTTAACTTCATCCGTTGTCGTTTGTGCGGGGCGACCAGCAGGGGGAGGCTCACCACGTTTGCTGAGAGATAGTATGAACGGTCCTGAGACAAACTTCTCTCAAGCGTCTGAGAAGAGCCTGTGAGACAAACTCCACGATCCTTGTCTCAATTGTGAACATTAAGCCTTTAACTCTATTGCATGATAGACGGTCAACTTCGAGTGAGTCAAGTTAATGATAGAAAACCGTCAGTGAAGAACTGTAGTGGTATAATACATGAAATTGGTGCAGATAAGTTTTTAATATTTTTCCTTCGCCTGCTGTCTTCCAGCCTGCTTATCAGGTAGGTTTTCTTTATCATCAGAATTCCTGCGGAATTGTCGCAATTTCATGGAATCTGGAGAATTCGTGGTGAGCATTGTGATGGAATTTGTAGCAATCCTAAGAAGAGGAAGAAATTTTCTATTTAACAGATGCATTGAAAGTCCTTTTCTGACCAGTTGCAGCGTTCCTAGTGCACAGCTTTCAGTGTATCAATCTGCTTGTAGCCTGCATTATTATACATAACATTCATTTAAAATTGCCGAAGAGATGATATTCAATATGCAGATAGTGATAGTCAGCTCAAAAATAAACGATGCAGGAATATTGCGCACGTGAATAATACGCCATCAAATGAACTGAGCATTGAAATCAGATATTCATTTCTGGTTCTTTCTTGTTCCTCTTGTCAAGAGTAATCACCGTGCGAATTTCAATTGTTCTCAAAGATAAAACTCGAGTCTATTAGAGCCTACACTCCAACACTTCTTCTCCACCGCTCGATAACTCGACAAGTCCAATGCGGGAGTCTCGTATGCTGCTTTTACCGGTGGGATGATTGAGAACCTAGATGACTTCAATGTGATTCGATTTACTTCGTATCGAAGCTCATACTATCTTTTGTATTCAAATCCATTCCGACCTTCCCTTCCACTCTCTCCTGCTTTCTCATCTGTTCTGCTAGCAGCAGACTAAGTACAGAAATTGTCAGAGATCGCAATAGAAAACCGAGCACTCGGAGCGACGATGCTTTTCAATTCGCATTGCAGATAAAACACTACGAGCATGACTCTTGAGATAGCGCTGTAATAAGCACGAAATTTCCATGTCTTTCAAATGGAATAAAAATGGAATGCTAATTGAGGATAAATCAATATGAGATCTCATCCTCAGTAAAAGGGAGAAAAATAGTTTCAATAAATTGACGCAACATTTGTAGGAGATGATTTCAGATGGTTATGAGGCGATTAGTGTTATTATTATCTTGAAAATCAACAACATCTACGCAGGTCCTTTACGAAAGAAATGAATTCTAAAAATATGAGTGTGAATGTCATTTTGTCACATTATCTTACGAATCTGAATTTGAAAATAATTACCTGTGAAAGTCGTCATCTTTGATTCTTATTCGTGGATGGAAGTTATCTCAGTATTTATGTGCGATTGAGGATTACTCTTACTCATGAGGATTGATAAATGAAGGATAAACATCTTTGTTGGGTATTGAAATGTGCTTACCGGTCGTAGGGTCACTAGTTCTTGTGGGAACACAGCTTTCTCGTGCAGCAGATTTAAATTGGCAGGCTCACAAACAATACACAAAATGCTTCATAAATTATACAAATTGCAACTATGCAGAAAATTCTTTATGAAATACAAGTCGCCGCCAGCTGGTCTTCAAAATTTACAGCCGGGCCTAGCCCGCTGGCCTACATTGTCAAAGCAGGCCGTGCGATCGGTCGGTAGCCGGCTCTACCCTGTACACTCAGATCGCGAACCGCCCGCTCCGCATAAATGAATGTGAACTAAACACTAAGTGCACGTTTTTTGTTGCCGTGCAGCAAGATAAAAGTAATCATAAAACATATTCCGTAAAACCTGTAATAGATCACTCTCTTTTACATGTAGAACGCCACTCCCTACAGTAGCCTATAAACAGTGAGTGCCAAGATATTAGTTTGTGTCCGGTCGGTCCGAAATGTGTTGTGTTGTTTGCGTTTCTTCATGTGTCTTTGACTTCATAATTATTAACAACTGCTTGATGTTAATCACGATTTGTGCTGTTGATCATCTTGCTTTCTGTATGCGTAGTAATCTTGCGTGCACCATCCTGTGAAGTGTTGAGCCAAGCATGCGGTTGAATTCGGTCGACTTGCTTATTGTCAGTCTTACAATAACATAAACAACGCAAAAATATTGTTGCTTGAATAAAATAATTTAATATCTTGTTTAAAAATACCTTACTGAACATCGATGTCAGTAAGATATGTACCGCATTTGGCATAATATTAACCTTCAATCACAAGATAATGTGTCACAATAAATCAATACTACGCCGAAATGTATGTACTTTCATGCTACATATAGTTTGTACTGTGCGCATAGTTCATACTGTATATATAGAGCTGATCATAAAAAGCGGACCACCTAAATTTCAAAGAAGTTCATTCGATTCTCATGCCTTCCAATCTTGCCGCGCATCAACGTGCCATGCATCATTCGAGAGCTTGCATTATCAGCTTTAAAATGAGCTATGATAGACTTGTATCCGTTATTGTGTTTGCTGAGCAGTGCTCAAACTATGAAAATCGCTCCATTTACAAATCGCTATTTTTCTAAAAGAAAACATGTGAGTATCATGGTGAATCAGGCCGGCGAGAACGAACATTTTCTCAGCTCTCTTTTGACATGCTGGTCATCAAAATCGGTGAACTAATAAAAAATCAGTGATATCGTGAAGTTATCACAAAACCATGACCTCTTTGGTTGAAAATTTTGATGTTCTCACTTTTCCTTCAAAAATGTTCATGTTTGGTATCATCTGAATCCGTACGATGTGAGGAGTGCGAATATGCAAGTTATATTCATATAAGATCAATAGTACTTTTTCAAACTTCTTCAATATTTTTACTCGTTTCCGCAAAAGTACACAAACAATGAATGTAAACAATCGGTAGCCGCTATGAAAGAACAAAGACATGCCTTCCCTAATTGTCTTGTTTTGAACTTTCGTCCACCTTACATGGTGTTTGTTTACTTTTGCGGAAATGAGATAAAATATTGTAGAAGTTTGAAAAATGATCAGCTCTGTAGTTTGTCGATGGAACATGCGCGTAAATACAAACTCGATTGAAACGATGCTTATTAATACTTCTAGACCCGGAGATGTTGGAAAATAGGTCACATCTCTCCATTGGAACAACATCCAAAGAGAGGGTTGAAAAATAAACCACCATGTGGGTCTACTAAAGATTTTTCGGCGTATTAGGTGTCAGAGACGAGAAAGTAGTCATCTCCCAGTCTGTAGTCACCTATTGAAGAGATTTGGCAGAGGTCAGATAAAAAACAAGAATTGATATATATTTCTTCTTCTATAAAACTCAAGCCTAAGTTTTGGCAACATGGAACTGGAGTGACTTTACTGCGTTACGTAATGACGTTGACACTGATGGAAGTTTGGGATGCGGAAATTCAAGATGAAGACATTTCAATTTGTTTTGGTGGATTGAATAGCTTGATGATTGACAAATTTGCAATAATGGGAAAATTGAGATGATTCTCTAGAGAACATTGTGACAGTCGAATGATTTAATGTCAATAACTTTTGTTTACGATTCACAATGATGATATCGAAATTCGTCCCAAAATGAATAACCTCAAGAATGTATGCAGAAAATTATTCTCATATCTAAAAGAATTCATTTCACTGAAATATCAGTGTATCGTTGTCGTAAATATGAATCCATTCTAACAATAGACATTTTGCGCCTTCTTCCGCAATAGCAGAAATCAGCGAATTTCCGAATGCGTTCACCCATAGAAGTCGGATTGTTCGATATCTATGCTATCGACAGTGGACATGAACTGTCTCCAGCGTGTATTCATAACGGAGACTATATTAATTCAAAGCAGAGTCATATGTGAATGTGTCATTCAATGTTGTATACACAGAATTAGACAGGTCGTCTCTTCTTCCGTTTGACTAGAAGGGAAGCATTGGAACATGTAACGTTATTGAAATGGCACAATCTGCTGACATAATACCATAGCAATCGAACAGTGAGCAACCAGTTCAACATTAAACACGCCAAATTGTGCAAAGTTTCAGTGACTGTTATTAACCGGATCACACAGCAAAGAGACACAGACGATGTCAAGTTCTACAGAGAAGTTTGTGAACGTTTTTTCATGCGCCTGCTAACTTTTTTTAAAATGATCGGAGGACCCAACATTATCGAGAAAACTTTTGGGCAATATCTGAATTCTTCGAATCTGAAGGAGTCGTGGCGATCGGAGCATTTTGAAGGAATTCAGAGCAATCCGCAAGCGACGCACGACTATTTTTCCTATCTCTGCAAGGTATTAAAAATTTCTTTTTGTCCACTTACTAAGTTCCTGCATGTGCCATCGTTTTGAATCAGTTTGCACTTCTAGCAAAGTGATACGATTAAACAATCTAATTCTGTGGATGAAAATCAATGACATGGCCGACCATTAAAGATGAAATCGTAAATTCGCCTGTAGAATCGTTCAGAGGCATGCTAGAATATCACTCTGGTTAGGATCGTTTATAATGGATTATGAAGATCAGTCACGCAAAAAAGGAAGCAAGAATCATACGTCTGTGGTCACGAGATCAATTCTAATTGCTTTCTTTCATGTTGTCTACAAGCTTTGTTAACTGTCAAATTTCATTCATATTCAAGCAGGTGATATCTCTTATGTGGATCTTACTGTGCGTGAAAAATGTAGGTTATACGACATTTACATCAGAAGATTTACATCATATTATCTCAATAGAACGACAGAAAAGTCCTGAGCTAGACTCGCTGTCAGAGTCCAGACCGGTGCCACCCTAGTTATCTATTGTCCTCTCTAGACAAGAGAAGACAATAGCATGGATATCTGATCTCTATAGGTTTATCTGTCAACAAACCGCAAATAAAGCCGCAGCACAACTTGACGTTCATTTAGTTTCGCTGAAAATGCGTGATGTGGCTTGCGAAGTGTGAGGGCATAGAAATCGACAACAATAAAACCTCTAGAACGGAGGTCAAGCTTCATGCAATACACAATAGTGGCACATAAATCACACGCATTTTCACTTAGATACACTTGTCAACGGCTGTATCATTGGGTCAGAATCAGTCACATGTGTAAATCAAAGCTTTTCATTGGTTATTCATGCCCCAACTTAGTTCCCCGGATGTGCCGCGACCTTGAGTCAATTTCCATTCTAGTCAACTTCAGTTAAGCAATCTATTTCTATGTGTGAGGGTAAAATGCAATTTCTGATATTTTGCACTATATAAATCCGACAATAAAGGACTATATTGTGAGAGTTACTGACATTTTCTTCCGAAATTCGCGCACGAGGTAATGAAAACGTCATGACAATCGATGTTATTGTTGCAGATAAACATCGCTTGTATGACGTCTTCATTATCTTTAGCAGCGATTCGCCAAGCCAACGGTTACGAAGAATGTCGTATTTCTGCCTGTTGTTGGAGAATTGTGCCTAAAAGTGGAATCATAATCATAAAAATGACATCTTGTTTTGAGTTTTAAGTGAATGGTGGATCACTACGTTATTGACTGTATCAAACTCGGAAGTACATTGATCTACATAAACAAATGATCTTTGACCCTCCATAACTTGCAAGACGACTGGAATCACAATTTAAGAATTGTCGTTTTACTGATACTGCGCCGTGGACATGCGTTGTCATGATAACGGTGCATGAGGCGGCTTCAAGTAGCTGACAATGGGATTGCACAGGCAGTTCATCAGTGTATTTTGTAAATATTCACGGTTGTTGTCATTTCTCTGTAGATATAAAGGCATTTTGATAGAATAACTTGCAATGTGTCGCCTTACGGTAGGAATCTGCAGCTGCTGCATGCTTTAGTAATTTGCTTTATGTTAAGATCAAGCTGCATTGACTTAAATCAGTGCCTAAATAATCGGCTGAAATGATCATCAGCAAACCGCTTTTGTCCACTCTAGTCTCACTAACTTGAGTAACTTGAGTAAATTTCTATGATTATAACTTATCAGACACCGAGCATGCGCATGCATGTACGCTCGACAGCGCTGTTTGTTGTATGACTTTAGCTCATCACACATAATGCGCCTATGCATCACACGTGCCGCTGTTTTCAGTATGTTAGAGAATTCGATTGATGACGTTTTACGCTGGCGTTAGAAGCTATCTGATAATAGTGATAAGCTAAACTTTCATGCCATCACATGATCAACCCCGAACCTCTTCAACGTGTGCTTATTAACCAAGTGAGTAGTGCATGAATTAAATTCTGCGGGAAACAAAAAGTAATAAATATACTTGTTCAATGCTACAATTGCTAGATGGCACATTACTTAAGATGGTTTCAGATTTCCCCAACACCGCCTAAATCTTACATACGTCTATGTCTCTTTAATCTTCAATCTCCAATCTGCTTTCACCGGCAGTGGTAGGTAACTTCGTAAAAAAACAATCAATCTTCTAAATCAGTAGATAGTATTTTTATTAGATGCAGTAAACGCTTTGTGTTTTCGCTATCATTGCCGCGATACCTATTCAGATCCTAAACTGACAAAAGTAGCTCTTGCTTGGTTGTGCTTTGATCTCAGATTTGGAGCTGCTTACAAGATTCAACAACATCAATACAACGCTTAATTTTAACATTCCAATATATTTCGATATACTGACGTGACAGCACTTTTTGCATTTTTGAAATAACTGAAGTTTTCATTTTTTAGTAAAAGTGGTTTTAGAAAATAAGCTGACTTTCTGAATTCAATTATGGCATGGAAGTGCTGTGTATAAAAAGTAGAATGTTGCAGGAAAACTTTTTTTTGAATTTTTTGGGTACCGACAAGAAAGGAATGTTGCTTGATTTCGGAAAGCTGTTATCAGATTTTTAGGAAATGCATAAAAATAGAAATAACGCCTCACCGAAAATGAAAGTAGAAGTTCAAGAGTGATTGCATTCATTAAGAGTGGTCTGTTGACTAAAATATTAGGCTATATTATTTTATTAGGGCAGTGAGTCTGTTCACATGGAACGAGAATATCTTAAGGTTCGATGGAGATTATTCAACACATTTCCAAATTTTACAAGGTTAACACACGCACGCTTCAAGGTACACACATCACACGCGATTTGTCGGGTTGACTTGTGCAGACGTGCACAAAATGTGAGCGATTAGTTAAGAAAAATACATTGTATCATTGGATCTCCTGCAATCCATCGTCTCACTGACGTATTTACAGAAATAGATAAACTTCAGTCAAATGTAGAACTTCAACACTTTCTGTCTTTGGAGTTGAATTTATAACTGAAGTTACGCAGGATGTAATCCTCTTCTATAGACGATAACACTTCTATAAATGAAAGAAAATCTCAAGTTCTGTCGCATTTCAAGGTCGAAACGGATGAATGTCATATCAGACAGGATATTTGGCAGTCAATTATTAAGAAGTACGACAGTTTGCAAAGTCTTTCAAAATTCGGATTAGCGAAGTAAAGTCAGATGCAACACAGATCCCAATATTATAAATCGGGTGATTTCAAAGTCAGCGCCTAAGTAATTCAATCGATCTCACAATGCAATTAATTATCTTCAAAATGATAATAGCTTTCAACTATTTCACTGCGGTCATTATGACGTAGCATTATGAGCTACTCAAGGTTTGAATTACAACTTATCACGCAATATTGCGGTGGAATTTGCTGATGCAACAACATGAGTGCCTTGATCATATAATAACATATTTTCATGCTGCTTGTCTAGATAGAGTCAACATTTGCTACAGTCCGTTTCATAAAAAGTGGATCATCCTAAAATTTGACTAAATAAAACATATGTATGATACAGAAAGCATTTTTCATGTTATTTCATGTCTCTAATATATTTAAATGTCCCTATATAATCTGATAAGCTATGATACAGTAACGGTTCTTAAGAAGCTAATATTTTGTGGCCCTACCCTTATTGTCAATGACATTACCAATTCGTCTAGGCATTGATTCGATGATATCGTTGATTTTTGACTGATCTAACTTTCTCCACTCTCTTTTTAACAGTGACGTAAGTTGTGATACGCCATCTGTAGGTAGCAGTGAACGACGAACGTTACGTTTTAGAATAGTCCATACATTTTCTATGGGATTCAGATCAGGAGAACGAGCTGGCCAAGATAATGTCCTAAGCCCTAATTGAGACTCGCATAAGTTGACTCTACTACTCCTGTGACACGTAGCATTATCATCCATAAATAACCAAGTCGATGGATCACCAAGTTGATCTGTCATTTGGGCAATGTTCATTCGCAAAACATTCACATAGCGTTCAGAATTCATGGTTCCTTGCTGTATGTGAAGTTCAGAGCGGCCATTGGTCCAAATGCCAGCCCAAATCAGTAGAGTCGCACCACCTTGTACCCGGGGACGATGTAAATGTCTCGGAATTTCCTGATCAGATTTTATCCATAATCTCAATCGACCATCACTATCCTTCAGACGGACTGATGCCTCATCAGACCAGACAACCCGATCCCATTGATTTCGCCAGTGACAATGACTCATTGCCCATCTGAGACGTCTTTTTGTATGCTGATCTGATAATTCGATCTGAGAGGGCCTCTTACAGCTCTTGAAATTCGACTCAATAAGTCTTCTACGAGTAGTGGACTTAGAAATAGACGAGTCTAGTGCAGCCATCTCAGTTAACTAGAGAGACTTGGATCAACTTTAACAAATCTCAAAATTAGGCGGTCTCTACGTTTGGATGTTTTGCGTGGACGGCCAGAGCCCTCTTTACGACAGAGTCGAAAATCATCATTATGCCATCGATGCACATTTGTGTAAGGGACATTTAGTCGCTTGCTTGTAGCTCGCAAAGAAAACCCTAGTTCTAGCAAGGCTGACACTTTGCCTTTTGTGAATGCGATCTCGTTATTGTTCATTTGTGCTTTGTACTGTTTTCAACCGATAAGAGATAGATTTCTAGCTGAAAGCAATCAGGAGTGCTGCCAACACCACCGTAACGAAGTCAGGAAGCTATGGAACATGAAGTCCAGTTAATCACATGTAGCAGTTACATTATTGTTGATGAATAATGGTGCTATACTGGCTCTGATTGACCGATTTTCTTTATTTTTGTTTTGCTTGATAGCTTTTGGCTTGTAGAACAACATATTACATAACAAAGGAAACAAATGTAATTTTATAAGAGTGAGGTATGATTTTGTGTAACATTGCTAAATGGAGATCAAATTATCTATTACTTTTTTATCTATAACAGGAAAACAACTCAATATTCATTCAAATGCAAATTTTAGTCATCTATTTAGGCCAATCTGTGAATCTGTATAAAGGAAATTATCCATCATTTCAGAAGATATCTTAGCCGAGTTCAATCATACCATGTGTGTTTTCAGCATACGCATCGGCAAGTCACCGCAAGAGCTCAAATCAGTTTCACCTAATTGCACATATTATGACATCCAAACACGTCATTTTTTGGAAAAGAAAACTTTTTTTAACAACAAGATATATGATTCCTACAACTAAATAACTTTTATTAAGTCTGAACAAGGTGAAACTTTAGCTGACACTTTTTACTGACAACCAGTGGGTAACAAGCTGATGAGGTCATAGCTATTTTCTTGAGAGAGGAAATATCAACTTTTCCTCCCGCAGCTATGTTGCACAGTCCGAGCACCGCGAGGGATGGACAGATAGCTAAGTTAGGAAGCGTTTGTTTCCTCTCGAATGAATGTAGCTTTTCATTTTGTGCCAAATAGATGTCTATTGTTCATTATGATATTGATGGCTGTACCGCGAAATCCATGAATGAGTCATGGACTCCTAGATATATAACACCTAGCAGTCCATGAATGAGCTAATCCAGTGACTATATCGATATCTTGGTAGTCTAATCATAACTTATTTATAGACTCCTATGATTTTTTTTACACTGGAGCTTACACAGGAAAAGTTAATTGCGGGAGGAAAAGTTAACTTTGTGATCCCGTTGGACTGGAAAGTTAATTTTTCCTCCCTGCAGTTTATACACAAGAGATATCTTTTCACTCCCACAGAAAATGAAAATGCATTTTCTTTATCTCCATTCACAAAATTGCTATTGTTTTTTTGCGCACAAAACACGATTATTGAAGGCATGCCTTTGCTTCCATTGTTTTTCCATTCTTTTCTGACTCATGATGGATCGAAAAATGTCAGCAATCAATTTGCATGTGTAGATGCACCCTAAAACTTATGAAGGGTTTCTCATAGGAACCCGTTCAAACCGTTTTCTGAGAGATTAATCCAGTGAATAAACGTGTGAATGTCTGACAGTTAGCAGCAATCATCAGTGCTTCCCTACTGATTTATGAACTGCTGGGATGTCATCGGACTTGATTCTGCATTCTTGCTAGTCATTTTTCATTTTTTCTAACAAAACTATGATGGTGTGAAATGTGCTTATTTCGAGAATCATTTTAGAATGTGAAAAACATCAAAACATCACGATAGAAGTAGTTCTCAGCAGAACAAAATTAGAGAAAATGGGAGGCCGTCACAAGTGCTTTTCACGAATGTGATTGCAGAAATTAATAACAAGGATGACAACCGATTGAAATTTGAGGAAATAATTCCAGTTCCTGATGAAATCCTACAATTTATCGATATAAGACAAGCAACTCACGTCACGGTTCATTTGTTTTCATGGCATTAGATGGCAATCATTTCCTTTCAGTTCATATCTGTCGATGGAACGTCGCATCTCGTCTAGTGTACCGGATACCGTTGATGCGGAAGTTTGGGGTATTATTATTATTAGGTAGCTCTCAATGACAGATGCCAATGTATCCTATCTGTCTTCCTTGGAAAGTGATTTTGGCACAACAACAGTCTTTCAGCAGACAAATCCGTGTTACAATCATCCTCTCTATGGTTTGAATTTTGCATTACATTCTACATTTACGCTCGCTAATTCAATTTCCCAGAGAATTTAGGTGCATTCCTATGCGATAAGGAGATTTCAAGCGTCAGAGTGGAAAATATTTGTAAACATAGGTGAAGAGCCATACCGCGCTTGTCTGCATTGTATTCATTCCAGAACACCGCAAAACAGGTCGCATCACTTGAATAGGATGACTGTTTTCCAGGACATAGAAATAGATTGTTTATCTGAAGTTGACTAGAATGGAAATTGAGTCAAGGTCGCGGCACAACCCGGGAACTAAGTTGGGCATGAATCACCAATGAAAAGCTTAGCATTGCACATGTGACTGATTCTAATCCAATGATTCGGCCGCTAACAAGTGTATCTAAGTAAAAATGCGTGTATTTTTTCAGCCATTATTGTGCATTGCATGAAACTTTACTTCCATTCTAGAGTCTTTATTGTTATGAATCTCTATGTCCCAGGATGAACTACAATAGGCTAACACGGTGACCACCATGAATGTACATGGGCACAGAATTAGATTGCTTAAGCGTGTCACGTTGCTAGAAGTGCAAACTGATTCAAAACGATGGCACATGCAGGAACTTACCAAGTGGGCAAAAATAAATTTTTAATGCCTTGCAGAGATAGGAAAAATAGTGTTGCGTTGCTTGCGGATTGCTGTGAATTCCTTTAAAATTCTCCGATCGCCACGACTCCTTCAGATTTGAAGAATTCAGATCATTGCGCAAAAGTTTTCTCGATAATGTTGGTCATTCCGATCATTTCAAAAATAGTTAGCAGGCGCATGAAAAAACGTTCACAAACTTCTCTGTAGAACTTGACATCGTCTGCGTCTCTTTGCTGTGTGATCCGGTTGATAACAGTCACTGAAACTTTGCACAATTTGGCGTGTTTAATGTTGAACTGGCTGCTCACTGTTCGATTGCTATGGTATTATGTCAGCAGATTATGCCATTTCATTAACGTCACATGTTCCAATGTTTCCTTTCTATTCAAACGGAAGAAGAGTCGACCTGTCTAATTCTCTGTTCAATGATAAAGCCAGGAATCGATCTAAATCAATGTTACTAGATAAGAATCAAATTCCTGAAGTCATAGAAATTGACAACAATAAAACCTCTAGAATGGAAATTAAGCTTCATGCAATGCACAATAACGGCACATAAATCGCGCGCATTTTCACTTAGATGCACCTGCCAACGTCTGTATGATTGGGTTAGAATCAGTCACATGTGTAAAATGAAGCTGTTAATTGGTAGTTCATGCCCCAACTTAGTTCCCCCGGATGTGCCGCGACCTTGAGTCAATTTCCATTCTAGCCAACTTCAGATAAACAATTTATTTCTATGCCTGAATTGTGTGCTCAGATGTAACAACTTGTAGCCGCAAAGCTATTATTATAAGTTCGTTATCAAAATGATTTTATAAATAAAGATAAATTATAGAATCCATGAATCTTTACAAAGTACACTGATAAGTTGCCACTAGAAAGCCGCCATCGTTAAGGCAACGTTGTCATGACAACGCATGTCCATGACGCTCTATTGTTTTCAATATCAATGTCTGCTCCAGTTCATTATCATTCTTGTGCTTCGGGTTTCTACGGATGAAGCCAATGTATGAAATGGAAAAATCTGCACTGAAAGCTCAGGACTTGTATAATTCACCCTCGTAAGCTTGGAGTTGCTCCAATGTTGTTGCTATATCAGAAAAACGAAGTACAGATTGTTTCATAAAAAATGGATCACCTTTAAACATCGCCTTAACTTCAACTTTGTCTAACTCCGCCAAACTTGAACGAATTTCTCTGAAATTTGGAAGATATGTCAGTTGTGCTTACTAATATCATTGTTGGAAATTTCAAGCATGAATATTGAGTTGTTTTCCTGTTATAGATAAAAAAGTAGTAGATAATTTGATCTTCATTTAGCAATGTTACACAAAATCATACCTCACTCTTATAAAATTACATTTGTTTCCTTTGTTATGTAATATGTTGTTCTACAAGCCAAAAGCTATCAAGCAAAACAAAAATACAGAAAATCGGTCAATCAGAGCCAGTATAGCACCATTATTCATCAACAATAATGTAACGCATGCTACATGTGATTAACTGGACTTCATGTTCCATAGCTTCCTGACTTCGTTGCGGTGGTGTTGGCAGCACTCCTGATTGCTTTCAGCTAGAAATCTATCTCTTACCGGTTGAAAACAATACAAAGCACAAATGAACAATAACGAGATCGCATTCACAAAAGGCAAAGTGTCAGCCTTGCTAGAACTAGGGTTTTCTTTGCGAGCTACAAGCAAGCGACTAAATGTCCCTTACACAAATGTGCATCGGTGGCATAATGATGATTTTCGACTCTGTCGTAAAGAGGGCTCTGGCCGTCCACGCAAAACATCCAAACGTATAGACCGCCTAATTTTGAGATTTGTTAAAGTTGATCCAAGTCTCTCGTTAACTGAGATGGCTGCACTATACTCGTCTATTTCTAAGTCCACTATTCGTAGAAGACTTCACATACATCAAGGAACCATGAATTCTGAACGCTATGTGAATGTTTTACGAATGAACATTGGCCAAATGACAGATCAACTTGGTGATCCATCGACTTGGTTATTTATGGATGATAATGCTACGTGTCACAGGAGTAGTAGAGTCAACTTATGCAAGTCTCAATGAGGGCTTAGGACATTATCTTGGCCAGCTCTTTCTCCTGATCCCATAGAAAATGTATGGAGTATTCTAAAACGTAACGTTCGTCGTTCACTGCTACCTACAGATGGCGTATCACAACTTACGTCACTGTGAAAAAGAGAGTGGAGAAAGTTAGATCAGTCAAAAATCAACGATATCATCGAATCAATGCCTAGACGAATTGGTAATGTCATTGACAATAAGGGTAGGGCCACAAAATATTAGCTTCTTAAGAACCGTTACTGTATCATAGCTTATCAGATTATATAAGGACATTTAAATATATTAGGGACATGAAATAACATGAAAAATGCTTTCTGTATCATACTTATGTTTTATTTAGTCAAATTTGAGGATTATCCACTTTTTATGAAACGGACTGTAGTAAGATGCATTAGTTGAACATCATGAACCGGACGTAATTTACGGGCAATAAGAAATTAATTTCGACAGAATTGTTAAATGCATTTTCCACGCATTTTATGGTAAGCCACTATTCTAAACCAACGACTAATGACGAAGTTTTGATATCAAAATGTAGGTTATCACTAGCTAAATAACCTTCTGTTTCCTGATGCCGATTATTGGCAGTGTGACATTCAAAATTTTCAATATTCTAAGAAATACAGGCGACAACATTGCAGTAAGCAATAAGCATATTGCTAGATGAGCAAATCTACGTCATCCCTACCTTATGTAGCATAATGCCCTTTAGCTAATGTTTAATGTCCCTTTAAATATCCTTTAACTGCTACTTAGGATTCTTAAAATCAATTCTGTGTAAAAATCTTCAAATGTTGTGCCTCTTACTGCGCTAGTTGCGGGTAATTTTGATGGATTTCAAAGTGCAAAATGCTAAACACAGTTTTTTACCAGTAATTAGTGGTGTTCAGAAGATTTAACCAGGTACACATCGCAAATAATGTATTTTCAAAGCGTAGAGTTTTCTTCATATCTTAAGTATGTGACCAAATTTCTTACCCATATGACTTTCAAAAATTTTGTGAGATCGTCACTGTGAGTTACAAACCGCAATGCCACATAATCACATGACAAAGTGATTAATTGATAGCAGTGACTGACCATAGATGATGACAAGCTATCATAGCGTGGCTATTTAGCTTGAATTTTATCAATCAAAGGCTTCGAGTTTTCTATAAAATGTGTGAAGAAAGAACAAAAATGGATCGGAAAACAATCAATAATTAAAACATGAGAATTACTAAGGAAGTATTATTGCAGATTAATTGAATTGATAACATCATTCGAAGCATGTTGAATATCTATCAAATCTCCACAGATGTTACCACGACGAGACATGCCTCGACCTGTGAGACGTCATCAGTCGGGAGTAGGTTCGAGCAAGCGACGTTGGAGCTAGAGGTCGTGCAAGCAAACACCACAAACCACAAGGTCACCGGACCATCTGCTGAGAACGTGAATTAGTCAGGCAGTGACGCAGGCACATGGACGACGGATTGCATTCTGCAACCACCTCTTGCCGCATACGATATTGAGGCGCTTCGCTCAGGCGCAAGCGATGGCCTTGTGGTTAGAGGGTATGGTCGCACGCCCTCTAGCTTCGCTGGTTCGAACCCTCTCACGACTGATGATAGTTTATTTGTCGTCGAACACGTTAGGAAAAATTCAATTTATGATTAATTTGAAATTGATAAACTTGCCAATTTATGCAACCAATCACAGACAAAGTTTATTTTGGCAACATCAAGTTTGAAGTGATATGTGTACCTGTCAAAGTTCTGTTCCACCAGTAATGTCATCCGTCAACTGTTAATTTCTCATCGAAATTGGCAACTGTTGAAGTCATTCAACCATTGCGTGAATGTTAGTCTCCTATTCCGGAAGTAGATTTGAGGTTGATGAAGATAAATTTTGATTTCTCTTCCCGTATCACATACAAGAACGACGCTAAAGTATGAGCTTCGTTATCAGTCCTGTCGAATAACGATTATCTTATTCGATTCGAGGACTGTCTGCTTGTTAATATTGGAACCTAATTACCATATCGCTTCCCGTCCAGTTTCCAATTCGAATAAGAATTTCGAAGAGTTGTTTACTGAGAAATATGAATTACAACTCGACGTTTGATTTATGGTCTTTCGTAGACAGAAAATCGCATTTCTTGCATCATATCCCAGGCACATTAGCAGCTATAAATGAGCGGATACTGCTTTTTACTTGTTCATGCTACATTGTGAATAATACAAGCTTGCCGTATACACCCATATGTGAGTCCATCAAATTTTCTAAAATTGGCAGTGATACAGTGATTACCTCGCCCAAAATACAAGCATCTTTTTGTGGAAGTGTTTTTACAGCAACATGCCTGTGTTGTGAAGTGGTGCTGCAGCTCTGGTTCACTAGAAGTTCAGACTTTAATTTCCATGGAATTCAATGGACAAAATCGTTATCTTGCACCTCAGCATTTTTTCTTGTCGCTACCTTCAGTGTTCTAAAATGTCCTTTCTGAGCGATAGCTCATTCTGTAATGGCTGGCAAAAGTAAAACTCCCATTCAGAAAGAAAACAGTTGCTTGCCAATTTTGACATTTAAGTGAAATTGAAAAATCAAATATCATTGCTCGACATCTGTCTTCTTTCTTATTAGCATTAACTTATTAATATCATAAAATCAAATTTATGAAATTATTCTTGACATGCTGATGTCAAATATTTTCAAAATATCGTTGCTTTCACTCCGTAGTCACTCATTAACAATAAACAGTCGCTAATTAGAGGCTTTTCCATTCGAATTGTGCAATTCACGCGAAAACATCGCTTATTTAGTGATCTAGCTATGTAAATACAGTTAAAAGGAGACTATGTATTCGCATTTATACTTCACATCACTGATAAGCGTTTGAAATTCGCACACCAGTCGTCTGTTTATATTAGAATGCAAACAAAAGGATAGGAAAATCAGAATAATTAAGGAGGAAAAAGATACCTTCCTAATTCAGCAAATCTCAATGCAACAACCTCAAGATGATCTTTAATAATCTTTGAATAATTTGTAGGATGAATCCTGGATATATGTAATTAGAAGATCGAAATTTAACGCTAATAAGCAACGATGACAAATGAGAGGATCCGTAGGCCGATGGGTCCCCAACGGGACGAGAAAGATTCAATATCAACTTTAATCATCAACGTTTCAACACTGATATTCGCCTTCAGCATTATATACATGTATATGGTGACTCTGCTATCGTAGACTAATTATAGCAAGTCACAAATTGATAAATTATAAATAAAATATGTTAATTGATTAATAAATTGTGAAATATTTCAGATATTTAAGGTATATTAGAATATTTTCTAGTATTACAGTGCTAATGCACAATCGATATACAACACATACACATGCATAATTTACACAATCAAATTATATAGACCTTGATATGTAAGTCCTCAATTTTCACATGAATCATTAGTGAAAGATACCAGAGTACAACTATTTGCCATTTGAAACCACAGTTTACCTCATTTTTTAAGAAGATCAATGAATATGTGCGTTAAGTCGCTAGATTGTGCACTGCATGTAGGTCTGCGTACTTTATTGCAGGCCTTATGCGTTTTTGGCAGATATATACCAATAAGCTTGCGGATAATTTGTAAAGAATTATCATTTATGTAGTTTTAACTTTGTCGAGGGTGGCTCAAATGTCCACCCACCCTCTGAGTTTGATGTTCCAAATCTTTCACACTAATTGTAAAATACGTTTGGCGCATGTTCGTTTCAGGGATGGTATCAGTTTGGCTATGCATATGGGGTTTGATATCAATCAAATTTTTGTTTACCGCAGTTATTTAACATTTCAATTTGGATTTATTGCGATCATCCATTGAATGACCAATGAGAATCAACTCGTATGTAGTCAGTGGCACCCATGATTAAGTTGAGAATAGCTGAGTCTCGTGATATCGCAAAGAAGCAGTTAAAGAGAGTGATTACAGGGAATGACTTCAAATAGTCAAAAATAGACTGAGTAATTATTGTGCGCTGGCTTTTGTTAATTTCAACAGATGCTGTACATGTGTTTCTAATTATTTTCTAGCTAAAAATGTCGGTCGCTTTTTAATTTACCGGCTTGCTATGAGCATCAGTTTCTTTTTAATTCATGTCATGCGAATTTTACTGATGATAGCATTTAATCTATGATGACATATCACTATTTGCAAGGAAAGTTTGATTCGGTGTGCTTTACATGATGTAATTTAGGTTGTGATAGACAATGCGTCAATATTGACTTCTCCATGATCACTTTCACTCTATTTTCAAATATTCATTGTTATCATATTTCCATTGCTACTATTATTCACAATTTATCTTTGCACTTACTCATTCAAACTTGAACTTTTTGATTGTGTATGCATTGATCCATAAATTGAACAAAATTATTGACAAAAAATTAATAAGCTATTGTAGCTCTTGCTTTGTTGCAAAGAAGGCCATCCATTATACAAAGCATAGTAATTGCTCCATATTTTGCGGTTTGGGCCATAAACATAGAAAAGGCTGTTGAACAGCACAAGCAAGCGCTGATGGTTGTCCGACAAATTTTTTGTGAAGGAAAAAATCATCACTAGCTGCGTCTGATACTTATTATGAAAGTATTGTGATTACATGTATATCCTAAAAGATCAACAGCATTTCTATTTTATTGTACTGTCCTGATGATTGGCTGTAGAGAATGACATGGTCGTTCTCTCTGCGAGATGTTTGAGTTCATCCTGTACAACATTTTAAACAAGGAATGGATATATTTTGACAAGTTTTATTTGACATAAAACCTCTTGTTCCATGGATTGCTTTGGTATAGTTAAATGTCATAAGTGGTCAGTTGTGGTCAGTAGGCCGTATAAAAGAATATTGAAAGTCTTCTTTGATGTAGGAGTTCAGTATGAAGACGACTAAATATTTTTATGAAAATTGACTGACGGCATCTATAGGCTACATCATTTCATGATGAGAGAGAGAGAGAGCAGTTCAAGATTATGTGAATGTACAAAGAGATGCAATGCGAACAAGATTTATCACAAAATTGTTGCTCAAAAACATAAGACTTATCTTATTCATTGGAAGAGAAAGTCATTTTCAATCAATTTTATGCCATGTGAATTCTGAAGCTTCACATGTTGATTTGACAGAGTGTTTGTGTTTTGTCGGTCAGTTGTGGTCAGCAGACTTAAAAATTTGCAGTGTTGGTCATTTTCCTCACTGATGTCGCCGAAATTCAGATTATCATCATTGAACCAGGCTTTCAATGAATTTTTAGTAGATTTAAAATTTTTTGAAATTCGACAAGAGTTAATACATCTTAATTCAAGTTACAACCTGCCTCATTTCACCGTCTTCCAAGTGAGAATAAAGCAATGTCTTTAACACGCGGGATTGGCCTTTTCCGGAAGGGGCTGGGCTGAACATTCGGGCCTATTTTCAGGTTTGCACCAGTCTGTCTCCCGCTAATACGTATCCGACCTCATACGAACCCTCTACATAAAGCATTGACAACCTGGAAATTCAATGAAATACTGCTTAGTAATGACGTATGCTAATTACCCTTCATGTTGGACATAGCTAGAAATTACAGCACACATCAGGGGTTACAAAAGTTAATTGCATTGTAATTAATTGGTCGCAATTAAATGATTGTCCTCATCAAATAATTGCAATTAATAGATCGATTGATTTATGTTGTATTGAGGAAGCATGTATAATTGGCTGATTAGTCATTTATGATACTATACTTGTGCTAAACAAATCGTTTTCATAGCTGATCGACTTCAGGAACTATTCAGTGTACAACGTATTTAGCATTCATAAATTGCAATACTTTTATGATAGCTTTTTTATGAAACTCTATTTTATGTTCTGTGATAAGCATGAGTGATTGATCATTCATTTGCTTCAATAAATGAATAAATGATGATCACTATGATGGATGAGGTTCAGTTTTTAATAAGATTTAACAATATGCGCATCCAATTAGAACATACTTATATGCATTTCATGAAATGGCTGGGCTCAAGTCACTATCCAAATTGATTATAAGCTATTATCTGACTTGTAAAGTATATAGGCCCATGAAGCCTAATTCGTTAGGTTGAAATAACGGAGTGAAAAACTCAAAGTCATGAATTAGTCGATTCAAACGGCAATGATGAATAAATGCAATTATTTTACTGCTGTCATGAAATGATTGATTGGCAAAACATAATAATTGCAATTAATTGATTGCTCCCATCAAAATATTGCAATTTATTAGTTGCACCCATCAAAAGGTTGCAATTAATTAATTTCACCCATCAAAATATTGCAATTAATTGACTGCTCTCTGCTGTAATTGAAATTAATTGCTTGCCCGAATTTTATTGCAACTAGTTCGATAACACTCGGTGCATGGTGTGTGCTTGGCAATTTTGATAAAAGAAATTAATCGCAGCTGCATGTGCATTGTTGAGTGCTCTTATTCATGGAAATACAAATTTTCATGTGAGAAAAGTACATCGAGTGTGTATCCATATCTAGCACATTAACGTTGTACTATTAGAGCAAAGGTTATTTCGGGCAATAAAATTCATCTGTCAACGATAATTGTGTCTTTGATTCCGGCCAGCCAAGACATCGTGCCAAATGCTTTTCATTCATGAAATTCATCGCAGCAGTAAAATTTCTGGATAGATTGAGAATGCAACGTTGAACTGATTTTCTCTCCCGATGGATGACATTTAGATTAAATTGGCGATATAAACAAAAGTAATAACATTCAAAATGTTCTAAAATTTGAATTTATTTTTCACCTGACAAACAACTGAGTGACCTCTCAATGCACGTAGGAAGCGTTCCACATTTGCTTCAAAAACAGATTTTGCTATTCTATTCAATTGATTTATGGGATTCTTGCTTATCATAAAACATTTGACAAGAATCTGCAAGCATGTTTGAATGTTTATTTCTTATCTTGTTAGTAGAGGTTTACTTAAACATGTTTAGTTTCAGGAATAGACAATTGAGCGCAAGAAAAAGTTTGATTAATTCAATTTCATTTTGCCATGTTTCGCGTCGCATTTTCACTGTTTGGATTCTTTCAACATGTACTCAAATCACTTCCTATCATGGCCAAGTACAGGTGATTGACGTTGGCGACTCTCTACTTCCAAATACTTGTATGAACTAAGGGAAGCTAGATGTTTGTTTACAAATTGCCAGGAATGTTGGACAAGACATGTTCTATTAGAAATCAGCAATTGGCGAGTTAAAGATATATCTTAACAATATCATACATAGAAAACTCCTCTTGCTTTTTTTGTTATTTAGTGTCTCTTAGGATTAAGTTTGATTTCTATATTGTATCTCTATCAAGCTCATTCAAAGATTTTCGTATAATTATTGTACTGGGATTTGAATTTAGAATCAAGTGAGCCTGAAATATTATTTCCTTAGCTTGCACTGAAGATCGATGCAGTGGACACCAAAGGGCTGACTGTGCAGTAATAAAATGGCTTGCAAGAATTGCATTTAAGTTTTCCAACAATGAAACAAAATCAGTTTATCGAAAATTAGAGAAATGTTATGTTTAACTTAGATATATTGACTGCGATACTTTATGTAGCAATTCTTGCTTATCAAATGATTTGCTGCCAAATTTTACGAATTTCTACATTTTTATTTCGGATTTTCTCGCATTAATTCGGATTGTCATGAAAATTCTATCCGAATACGATCCGACTCCGAGCAAATACGATGCGACGGTCGGACTCGGATCGTATTTGTACACCTCCAGTCGCAGCGAAGTTCCTTGTCTTTGCCGCGATCTTGAGACAAATTCCATCCAATTTCCATGGTCTCTTGTTTCTACTTTTAGCCCCATTCAATGGCTTGCTAGTTGCCCCACACTGAAAAGCATATTAACCAAATGAACATAATTAATCGACTCCATTCCAACCTGGTTTCTATACCTACCTGACGTTCTTCTTTTAGAGATCTAGCGAGGTCATGAAGAACATGATTTTCATTTATAAACTCGATTGAATGAATGCATGAATTATGTTGGAAAGAAACGGTGAATAAAAGCCTTAATGAAAAAATAAAATAGAGCTCTTAAGCTGCATGCTCATTTTACAAAGAAGTGCAAGTTAACGTTAGTTAAATTTCCATGTTTTATTGAAGTCACTCTTATCAAAATGTTAAAGAACAACAGAGACAAATTGAAGAGGACAATGCTATATCCGAACATAATTAAAAATCGTTGATTCAAATATAAGTCTAGAAATGTGCATAGACTATGTGAGAAATGCGGCGACGTATTTCTTAATGGAAGTTTCAGACATGGAGGAAAGCGACATGAAAAAAATGAATTATAATTCGATTTCACACAGTCCTATGGCATTTTCTTGACACGATAGATTTTCCTCTTCCTGTCATCCATATCCTTTATCTATTAACCCATGCAAGGAATCATGAGTTTGTCAATGTGGATAATGCAAAATATATCTCTAATGTAGGATTTTCCAAAATAGAAACATGATTAGTCCGACATTTGGTTACTCAGTTCAATTTAGGGCAAAAAATATCCATTAACATTTCTGGGATTCATCCTCCCACATGTAACAGGTTGATTCTCACACCTCCATTTGGAAAATTAGACAGCGGTCGATCAGCGACCGAGGATGAGCAGAGAAAGAAAAGTTAATAAGAAAACGATTTCATTTCATGAAAAGAGAGATAGAAGCTTATTCACTGACCTTCTAGTTTTTGGTGCAAGTACATTTAATAAAATGATCTTAACATGCAACAATCAAAATGTCAAACTCTTTAAAATATTCCAACTCAAAGACATGCATCTAAAGCAATTTCGATTTTCCCATGATGCTAAAGAAAAACATAAGTGGAAGCAGATTTCATTTATATATCAAGAGCTTTGATCTTAGGCTGTACATTAAAAAGTTCTGAAGTCATATTCGAAGACTTAGATGTTGATCATTAAGCCATAATTTTATTTTTGAACTTTTTCTGAATGCATGTACTGTACATTGTAGCCTGCTTTCAAAAATAAAATGATTGAATTCTTAAAGTTGCAGCGACAATTTTGGAAGATTGCAAAGGAAAATAGAAACATACACGTGCAAACTGTTTATAGACACGACTACTAGAAATTTAGTAATTACTGACTCAAATTGATATATGAATGCAACATAGTTGAATAAATCATTATTCATGTTGGTGTCTATGTTGATTAATCAGTAAATCAATAGCCAACATTAAAGAAGCTGTAGAAGACTTTATTTACTAAGAATTTTGTTATACCAATAACTAATGTTTGATTGAAAATCAAATCATAATTCTAATTTGATTTTATGAATACATTACCTTGGAATTCATGTACAATAGAGATTGCATGAGAGTGAGAGAGAGATGTACCTGTGGTTAACTATTGATCAATTTTGACTTCAACAGTGTGAACTATTTAATAGTGTTCATACATGAAATAAATGATAATGAAAATAAAATAATGAAAAAAATAAAAATAATGAAACTAAAATAATGAAGTCGGATCGCGATGATTTTATGACTGATAGGGAAAGGTAGAAGATCGTTGATAGCCTTGTACGGGAGGAGATTCTTTTTTGTTGCCATTGAAATTGAAAATTGAAAACACTCCCTTGTGATGGCGATGTTTCTAATTTTTAAGATAAATAAAATTACAATCTGTAACCCGCCCAAACCGCCCGGGCGGTTTACAGATTGTAATTTTATTTATCTTAAAAATTAGAAACATCGCCATTACAAGGGAGTGTTTTCAATTTTCAATTTCAATGGCAACAAAAAGGTAGAAGATATGCAGCTATTTCTTTCGTCGCAAGACATCTTTCAATATCATTCTCATTTAATTGTTTACGTAGCTGGGAATCGGATTGTTATGGCAAATTTACTGTGACATGAATATTTTATGGTGTCTTTCATTGGAATTCTCTTTTAGAATTTTTTTGTTAATTAGTTGAATTTCTGAATATTAAATATTCTCTCCGTGATTGGGCATTTCATGAGCCTTACATTATAGTTGGAATGCATTTCTTCACTTAAGCTTTTGTGTTACAATTCACTCAGATACCAAGTATAACAAAGGAATATCTCTTTGTAGAGTTAGATGGACATTATACTCCGTTGGATAATTAGATCAGGACGGTGGCTGAAAGCTTATCTGTTCGTCTGTTGTGCATGAATGACATCAATGCTGCGTCGTGACACTTCTACTGTGCAATCTATTTGTAATAGTATGCTTCTTTTGTATCGTACTCCACAAACAATGTTTTGTAATGCAGAAATTATAATCCTGACAAATAAATAATTAAATAAGGCGGGGAAATTAGTAATATGTTTCGTGTCCACCGAATAATTAGAAGTGGAGCAATATAGGATGAAAGAGATGGAGAGAATAGAGCGAGAGACACTGTAGTCTCCTAGTTTCAAGCTTTTAGGCTGCATGGCTAGACTAGATTCAGTCTCTTTGTTCATTCCGTCATTTTGTTAACCCATTGTACACTGTAGATCCCGAAAGTTAACCACATGGTGGGTCCTTCCAAGCTGCAACGATGATTTCTTGTAGGAGGAAACATGAAGAAAGCGACGTCTAGAAATATATTTAATTTACAGTTTAAATTGTACAAAACTGCAGACAGTGCTCCAAACAAAATGCCATAGTTGAGTGCTAGCGAAGTGTTTGATAACATGACTGCATGACTTATTTTGTCTACCCAGTAATTTCTCCAAGTTAAGAGATGAGTTCCCTTATAAATAAGGGAATGAACTTCATTCATGTTACTAGCCATAATTACCGCTTGTCCAAATAATTGGTGATAAACCTTTTGAATTTCAAGTTTTAAAAAAGAAAGATTTAATGATTTGATGAATTGCATGGGAGTTCCAAGCTCGACTTAAAAGAAATTTTCGAGAACTGAAGGAGAGGCTAAAAAGATGAAACTTTTTCTAATTTGTGAGATCGTTAGTTTTGCGAATTTTTCCATTGATGAAAGAATGGAAATCGCTCTTTTTTCAAATATTTCATTTTCACGGACGCGATAATATCAAAAGTCTTGTCAGACTAGGAAAAATCACTTCCAGAATTCACGTTCAATCGTTAATAATGCGACTGCATGGAATATACTTTTCATACATGAAGTCATTATTGCTGATATTATGTTTCTCGCAGTCACTAAGCCACAATATACATGTACATCTGATCGACTAAAAAAGATCTTATCATCTTTTTTACGCTAACACTGTCAACACTGTTGCTGTGTCATTTTCAAGTGAGAGTGAATATATTACATTTCTTTTAGCATTTCAAAATACTCGTACATGCATACGTGTATCTAAGCATCCAAATATCTAAATATCAGTCTGTCCAGTTGCCATTTTGTTTGGAATTTGGACCCTTGCCTCATGATCTCTATAGCTCGTGTCATAAGCTATTATGCCACACAGGAATCGATTTCAAGACGGGAGAGATGGACATGCTGAACTACTTTTAAACATTATTTTTCATTATCTACAATGAGCTTAGTTTTGATAAGCGGAAGTACCCAGTTGTAAGTGATCTTTCTTTATACTTCGCAAAATTATGACAATTACATGCTGTCGAACGTCTTCGGCTGGTGTCCACTAGCCATGTTCATGACAAATTAACAAAGTCGGCTTGTAAGGACATTTGAAATCAGATATACCGCAGCACTCAACGCAGCCGACCAATCAGACACTAGATGAAAACCTCTACACAACGATCTCGACAGACATGAAAGCTGAATAGACAAGCGTGACATATGCAACCAACCATGGACAACAAGATGCCTGACGACAGCGCTCCACACTGATGCAGGTTTTCGGAATAAGATATAAAATGCATGGAAAAGTCGATATATGCCAAATACACATGATATGTGAAACAAAGCGAGAAAGAAGTTCAAGCAAAATAAAATGAATAAATAAAAAGTGAAAAACAGAAAATTAAATTTAAAATGAAAATGATAAAATATTAAAATTTATAGATGTGAGATAATGAAGCTAAAACAAAATATACATACGAAGTTAAAAAAACCCATCCAAAATACAGTCCAGAGAGTGGAACGCCCGATTCCCTCCATCCATCTGCTTGGCATGCCAAGCCTCTTTAAAGATTCTTTTAAAATAATTGTTCTCCTTAAATATCCAACCTCCTGGACTCTTCCCAGTCCATATTGTGTCCCTGCTGATAAACATGCTGTACAATGCTGGCAGCATGTAAATGTCATGATTTTGCAAAATAAAAAGAAGGTTCACTTACACGTGGGTCCTTCCGCTAATCAAAACTATCTACCTATGACTCAGTCTCTGTTCGGGATCTATCATGAACTTTCTCATGAGTTTCATGAATCGCAGAGATGCTTTAAAGAGAATATGATAATCTCTTCGATAGCTGCTGTGATTCGTGACATGAATGGCAATAAATTGACTTTTATATCCCCATCGGAGCAATAATCATTGAACACTACACGTAGGCTATAAAACCAATTCGTTATAAATTCGAATTTCTGCCGAGTTTTCTTCAAATGCTCAGTAGATGACATGGTTATGACCTCATTTCTGAGCTTCTCTGATTATAATGATTTTTCTGATATGCACGGGAAAATTGTGATTTAAAAATTTGCCTTGACCTGAAAGTTGTCCTCAGATCTGAACAACGCAAGCGAAAAATCCTTGACAACCGATGACTGCGTTTGACCGTGCAACGGCTATTTAGCATGGCTGAGAATGGCCGAAACTAGCTTGAAATATCTAGAATAGCTAGATAGGCTGAATGACTACACAACAGACTGTTCTGAATTTGCTTACATATATGCTTCACTTCGAAATTAAAAATTGTACAAGCTCTAAAACATAGACTAAAAGGCAAAATTTGCAACATTAAGCGCCAACTTTGCGGTGTTGGAATTTGACATGTTTCTTTCATTCGTCGATGAAGCATGTGCTCACAAACTCAAAATTTGCAAACTATATGATGCTGTCTGAATTAATGGCTAGAATTCCTGACAGACATTTCATGAATTCATTTGGAGCAAACTAATCAATAATAGTGTTTATTTGTCAAAAATGCTGCATCACTAATATTCATGGTGACTGCAATTGTGACAAATAATAGACCCAACCGTGGTGGATACGTTACTGAATCAGATGTCCTTATATCATACACGAATGATTGTAAGCATGATTGAAAATATAAGTGAAAAAATCACACAGGGAAGAGAAGTTTACCGCATACAATGCAACACGACGTACATTTGTACCACGCACATTTCTCACTTCAGATTGCTCTTGAAGTCTTTGCGCGAAGAAATTTTAGAGATTGTGACGTGTGAGACCAGAGAGAATTTTATATACTATAAACATCTAGCACATACTGATTGTGCAAAAACCTCCCGGGTTACCAAAGGAAATAGAGGTGAGACCAAAGTAAGTATATAAGGGAAGTATTCAATCAAAGCATGATTTGTGTGGGAGCATCTGGTTCAATTCTCATGATGACGGTGGAATTTCCAACAGCGATGTATTTCGTGCACAGTGACCTTACAGATCACCAAAATAAGAGCATGCTGGGTTGTTTTAGAACTCACACCAGGTCACGTGCTTCAACCACGCAGAGCTGATCTTCACTGTGAGATGAAGCTTAACAAATCCATCATAAGCAAAAAATGTTACTAAAATAGCAAGCAAGGATTCCTTTCTTCTCACTCCTAGAGATATTTGTATTAGATGCGTCTTCAATATGTAGATAAACAATATCAAAGCACCAAATGATGCAATCTATCCACTGTTTCATCTATAAAACCATGCCATTCAGGAATGACACGCTCATCAGCAAAATTATCATGAAATATGAAAAGTACGATGAATTTCATACAGGAATCAATTTGAAAATTCAGTTGTTGCCAGAAATTTTAGCTACAGCAACTTTTTGAAATTGGTAAATATGAATTTCTCAAAATCATCTTGGCGAAAAAAGATGGCGGACATGTCGCCAAAAAATTACATTACAGCAATGAGTTGATTGCACACTTAACATATTTAAACACGTTGGATGAGACAGACAATCAAACAGCCGATAATCATGTTTTCGAATATGAAGAAAGGATAGAGTAAGTCGACTCTGGACGCTTTCAATTTGATGTCTAATTGTTTTATAATATGGATGACAATCATTAGCAATATACATGCAGTACACCAATATCACCAATTCATAATGTTGAATATGTCTACATCTAGCCATTTTCGATGTTAATTTATTGACATAGATTTTAGCAGTGTTAGATAAGACGCTTGAGAAGAGCATGTATTCAGTGACATTGGAGAGGAGAATTATTTTTCAGTTACTGTTTGAATGATAAACTTGTACAATATTAAATAAACAGAGGAGTTGAATAAAAATGAGACAAGAATCGGTTAGAAAATAATTTCCAATATTGTTTTTGTAGGTATGATTGTCTTCAAATCGGCAATGATGAGAAATCATGTCATATGATTGTGAAGCTTTATAATGTCATTTCGTTGATAAAACTCGTCTAAAATCTCTGAGAGGAAATTCACTAACTCCTAAGAATCTATCAACTAAATTAACGTTTGTCATTTGTTTTGATGAGTTGATCAAGTTGATAATAAAAAGAGAAAAGGAGTTTACCAGAGCTAGTAAACAAACCATTGGTTCGAAAAGAGAGCTCTTCAAACGGTTCATTTCTTAAGGAAATTATTGAAAATATAGTTCCAACGTCTTCTTTGTGTTATGCAGAACTGTCAAGTAAGGATGGAAAATTCTGATTTAAATATAAAAGTGTATGAATTGCTCTTTGAATTATTATTCATTTTGACTAATATTTAAATTCACAGATTTTATACAGTATGCAAAGTATTTGTTGATTTAACTTTTTGCATCACATGAAATGAGCTTTGCCCTCATGAAGTGCATCAATGTCGGATGTGGTATGAAGTGAAGCCAGATTGGATTCCACCATCCATGCAGCTGCGGCAAAGTACAGATTGTTTCATAAAAAATGGATCACCCTTAAACATCGCCTTAACTTCAACTTTGTCTAACTCCGCCAAACTTGAACGAATTTCTCTGAGATTTGGAAGATATGTCAGTTGTGCTTACTAATGTCATTGTTGGAAATTTCAAGCATGAATACTGAGTTGTTTTCCTGTTATAGATAAAAAAGTAGTAGATAATTTTATCTTCATTTAGCAATGTTACACAAAATCATACCTCACTCTTATAAAATTACATTTGTTTCCTTTGTTATGTAATATGTTGTTCTACAAGCCAAAAGCTATCAAGCAAAACAAAAATAAAGAAAATCGGTCAATCAGAGCCAGTATAGCACCATTATTCATCAACAATAATGTAACTGCTACATGTGATTAACTGGACTTCATGTTCCATAGCTTCCTGACTTCGTTGCGGTGGTGTTGGCAGCACCCCTGACTGCTTTCAGCTAGAAATCTATCTCTTACCGGTTGAAAACAATACAAAGCACAAATGAACAATAACGAGATCGCATTCACAAAAGGCAAAGTGTCAGCCTTGCTAGAACTAGGGTTTTCTTTGCGAGCTACAAGCAAGCGACTAAATGTCCCTTACACAAATGTGCATCGATGGCATAATGATGATTTTCGACTCTGTCGTAAAGAGGGCTCTGGCCGTCCACGCAAAACATCCAAACGTAGAGACCGCCTAATTTTGAGATTTGTTAAAGTTGATCCAAGTCTCTCTAGTTAACTGAGATGGCTGCACTAGACTCGTCTATTTCTAAGTCCACTACTCGTAGAAGACTTATTGAGTCGAATTTCAAGAGCTGTAAGAGGCCCTCTCAGATCGAATTATCAGATCAGCATACAAAAAGACGTCTCAGATGGGCAATGAGTCATTGTCACTGGCGAAATCAATGGGATCGGGTTGTCTGGTCTGATGAGGCATCAGTCCGTCTGAAGGATAGTGATGGTCGATTGAGATTATGGATAAAATCTGATCAGGAAATTCCGAGACATTTACATCGTCCCCGGGTACAAGGTGGTGCGACTCTACTGATTTGGGCTGGCATTTGGACCAATGGCCGCTCTGAACTTCACATACAGCAAGGAACCATGAATTCTGAACGCTATGTGAATGTTTTACGAATGAACATTGGCCAAATGACAGATCAACTTGGTGATCCATCGACTTGGTTATTTATGGATGATAATGCTACCTGTCACAGGAGTAGTAGAGTCAACTTATGCAAGTCTCAATTAGGGCTTAGGACATTATCTTGGCCAGCTCGTTCTCCTGATCTGAATCCCATAGAAAATGTATGGACTATTCTAAAACGTAACGTTCGTCGTTCACTGCTACCTACAGATGGCGTATCACAACTTACGTCACTGTTAAAAAGAGAGTGGAGAAAGTTAGATCAGTGAAAAATCAACGATATCATCGAATCAATGCCTAGACAAATTGGTAATGTCATTGACAATCCACAAAATATTACCTTCTTAAGAACCGTTGCTGTATCATAGCTTATCAGATTATATAAGGACATTTAAATATATTAGGGACATGAAATAACATGAAAAATGCTTTCTGTATCATACTTATGTTTTATTTACTCAAATTTTAGGATGATCCACTTTTTATGAAACGGACTGTAGTATTGCACTGGCTAATTCTCGCGCTTGGCAGATGGTTATGTGGCTGTGTGGTTTAGGGGCATGGCTGCATGTCCTGTCGTGTCAACGTTCTTGGTTCGAGCCTACTCAGTGCCCATAAATAAAGCTAGCCACCAAGCTGAAACATATTTTGCTGTTGCTGCATCTGTTGAGGTCTAATAAAAGTCTAGCCTACGTTTTAAAAGCGAATGTCTATGACTTTTGACCTGAAGAATTATCTAGCCACTTGAGTTATGTGTCTTTTCCTGTAGGCCTACTGATCAAAATAATGACTTCGACGTTATTTTTGAAATTCTTCAATTTTAATGACGCCTTTTTAATTCAATTTTTGATAATAATAATAATAATAGCAGCCAGTACAAAAAGTGGTAAATGACGATGGTACAATTTTCATGTGAATGATAAAGACTCCACAAAGTTTTTGTTGTATAAAACAGATTTCCGGTAATCGACCTGATATTTATATTCTTGTGTATTTTCATGAGGCTAGGCTTACTTTGAGTCAATATAATAACAAAACCGGTCACCGTAGTAAAAGTACAGCAGAGTAAAAGTCTAGCACTCAACATCGAATACGGAGAACAATAGGGACTCAGCAACTACTAATAAATTCATTAATCCCTTGAATTTGTTTCTATCGTGGTTCGGCTTCCTCATCTTACGCGTATTGGTGATACAGTGAAGCAATACGTTTATTGGCATCTTCCGTCCTCTTCTATTCTTACCAGTATATTGATCTATATTGTTGCTTATAATAATTTTTAATAAATTATCTTTTCTAACAATCTTTATACAAACTGAGTCTCGGAATATCGCAAATCAAGGTGCTGCAGATGTAGCCAATGTCACAGCTGATTGGTTTTACATGAATAGAAAGTGTACCAGGAGATATTTCCCGAATTATCGAGACAACTAACAGAACACTGAACCACGATAACATGGCAACTTTGTGAAAGGCATTATCAAACACTGATTGACACGAGGATTGTATGAACCAGAACAGCATTTCTAAAGATTCAATAGGTAGATACTATTATAACGATACTATGGTGTGGGCGAGTGTCTTCGTACCTGTCAACTGAAATTAAAGTAAGTGAGGCTGGGGTCTATGCACGATAAATCCCCAAAAATATTCATTTTTGACTAGTCATGGAGGAGGAATGTGTCTGAATAGCTTATGCATCAAAAATGAAAGCAACTATTCGATGAAAATTATTATCACGGTCATTGCATTTCAACAACTTGAATATTTATTTGAATATAAGATTCGTTTTCAGTTCGTAGTATTCTCGTAGGATTGTCAGACATGTCTCTACTTGAGATGAGCTACTTGAGATCTGTATAAATGAAACATCTTTGAAATGCGCTCTCCTAAGCAGTGATTCGATTGACAAAAAATGTTTGATAATATTGAAAGTCAAAAGGCATCTCAATATTCCTCAGTACCTATCTGAAGTTAGTGAATTTTGCTAACTGAATGGGAGTTGTACTCCATTTCACAACGAGTTAAAACAAACAGCTTCTGCGATTCAACATAGTTTTGGTTGGTCTCACGGTTCAGGCTAATTAGGATAACAGGATCTCACATCATCATCTTTGAATAGTGTAATATCTTCTAATTGGCAGTATTAGTTATCTCCCTGCCGATATGCGATCTTCTAGAAAGTGGGACTAACATTAATGTTTTAATTTACATCTTCAGTAGTAAGCATAGAGGATTTTATTGTGGAAACAAAGTCCTCTACTGTTGAAAAATTACGCTGAATGTACTTTCATCATACTATTTCGAATTCTCATCTGTATTTTGAATGAAGTATAGACAAACTATTAATAGAATTGAGTCCTTTAATTGTTTTTGATGACTCTTCCCACTTTGAACTGATGATTAAGAGGATGAAGCTGAAACAATTGGTTTTTATTATCATATCAATTCTTAATTGCCAGTACCTCTGTCCGGAATATCAAATATTCTCTCTCTGAATAAAGCATGTATCACTAAGTTTTCTCATGCTTGCTTAATGAAAGGGGCCCGGTTCCATAATACTCGAAGTTTCGCACTTTTCTGTTCCATGTTATCACTTCATAGCATGCTTGACTTGTACACCAAATTTCAATGCATTCATCGGTAAGTATAAATGCTTATCACTAGTCAGACCTTAGTTCGTCACATAAAGACCGGTTCACTAAAAATTGCACTCTTAAGTCAGTCTATTTTCAAAGGAAACATGAAGACGTGTTTCAATTTCGATGCACGTCGAATTATGTATACCGTAGATCCTTTTTTCGTATATTTATTTATCAAATCTCAACAGATATAACTAATCACCACAAGACATGCTTCGGCTTGTTGGGCGTCATCAGTCGTGGGTAGGTTTGAACCAGCGACGTTGGAGCTAGAGGACGTGCAATTATGTCCTCTAGCCACAAGGCCACCGGCCCATCTGTTGAGAGCGTGAATTAGCCACGGAGGCACTGCTTTAACTCAGGCACATGGAGGATATATTGTATTCTGCATTCACGTCATACCGCATCCGAGATTGAATACCGCATCCGAGATTGAAGCGCCTCACGCAGGAGCTACTAATTACATGTTAAGACAAGTAACCTGGCAAATAATAATACATCTATCAAATCTTAACACATGCAACCACCACGAGATATGTTTCAGCCTGTTGGGTCTCATCAGTCGTGGGTAGGTTTGAACTAGTGACGTTGGAGCTAGAGGACGTGCAAGCATACCCTCTAGCCACAAGACCACCGGACCATCTGTTGAGATATTACATTATTATATTATTTATATTATATTAGTTTGATATATCGACATAGTTATATCATGCTTTTGAATCTTTATAGGTAGCATTCATTGTCATAGATATGACAGAAATTAAGTCTAAATGGAATAGCGTGATGTTTTAAGTTCAACAAAGGTTCTTTTGCACTGACGCTCTATAGTATAAATAGAACGAGTTTTGCAGGGACCGAGGCCGAAAATGAGACTTTCACTGAATGATTTGCACCTATGACTGCCACGAATCTTCGCGTCTGCCGAGTTCTGCACGGTTCCTAGGACAGGAATGAAGAATAACACATGCAAATCCAATGGAATTAGATTATGGCTTTCGGTAGAAATGAAACTTTCCATGCTTTCGCTGATTAAGAGTGTACTAAGTCTAAGAGAGTACTAAGTCTAGAAACATGAATTATGAAATGGAATGTCTGCAGGCTGCTTCCTATCACGCTCATGCACTCTTTTCTATAAAGCTAAACACATTGAGATCTAGCAAGCCTCTTTATGTCGCCAAGCACAATATTATGATCAATTTTAACCACACTTGAACTCATTCACACATAACTCAACGATAAAAAACATCACAATGACACAATTACATGATAGGAAATGATCTGAAGACAATCCATACTAAGATGTAATAGACTCTAGACTTAGTGCATTTTCCTCATCGCAGAAAATTAAAAAAAAATTTACCGAAGACATTATTCTGTTTCACATTGGATTCACACGCTCATTCCTTTGATTCTAACTCGGCTGTCGCACAGGTTCGTGGCAGCCATAGGGTGCACAGCATTCTGTAAAAGTCTTATCTTCGACCTCGTTCCCTGTAGAAACTCATTCTGACTGCCGAACTGGTTTATCTCTGTAACTGACTTGTTTTGGAATCCTGGTCCGCGAGTTTGTGGACTCTTGCCTGAGTTGATAGAATAATCACAAGCGCAGAAACGCTCACTTAGCTGCAGCGTTCAATATCGTAGAAATTGAGTACTTTTAGCTTTCTTTCTCATCATTCAGGATGGGACAGGGGAGAGTTCTGATGCTGAAAATTACTCAAAATATATGGATTCAACCATTAATTGAATTGAATTCTTTAGCTGATTTTGTTGACTTATCTCTCTTTAAACAAATGATTAAGAGGATGCAGCTGAAGCGATTGGCTCATTATTCTCATATCAATTTCCAATTATCCATCTCCTCTCTCGCTGGTTATCTGATTAAAACCCTTCTCTAGCATTGATCGTATGCCGCACTGCATGAATCAATAAATTTCAGCTCATCATCGTATTTCTGATTGTCAGTCGGAGTTTGGAAATGGATTTAAAAGGAAAATGAAGGGGACAGTTGATTTAGTTCAACATAACTTCGGTAAATAAACGAGATGGTTTGGTACTTTGCAAATTAGTGAGCTAGTAACTTGTTAGGTTATTTCACTACGCGGATTGAAAGTGTTAATTTCGCTTCTCTATGGCAGACACTATTTTTAGCTATTGATTCCAAGAGGTTTGAGGACAACATAGAGAGAGAACGAGAGTTGAGAAACCCTTGAACTGTCCAAGATGTGTCCAGATAACAAGCAGCGAAATAAATGTGGTGTGATTTAGTTAGTGTCAAGGATAACATCAGAATTTTTGTCAAAGAGAGAAAGCGCTTGAAATAAGAAGCCTAAACTGCTGTGTTGGGAATGAAAAACGTGTCATCCTTTGTTGACAAATGTTATTTCCGATGTAATGTGACAGATAAGAAAGTCAAAACGTATCTGAAAATTGCCCTTATTCAGCCCAAATTAATTCTTTTTTCCCTGACAAATGGAACGCTTTGTAAAGTTCGAAAACTATAATTATCCGAAGAAAGATGAAATTGAATTTGAATTGATAGAGACAATTTTGTCATCTTATTTGAGGATTATTCTAACGAAAATGTCAATTTCGATGCCTCTAAAATCTATCGTTGTATTGCAGAAAGTTGATATAAAACATGAATGTGTAGGCGATGCCGTTATAGTGTGCAGTTGAACATTTGAGTTAACGAAAGGCGTGAAATTTAATTCATTTCTCTCAACAATGTAAATTTGCTATTGAAATTCTGCCATGTGTTAAGAATCGTAGAAACACATTTTCCTGAGCTGTGGTGCTACTTTTCAAAGTATTAGAAAGCACGTTTGCCAATGTTTTCATATTAGCAAAACATCAGAGGCACTATTATTCATTGTGACTAACTATTTTTGACCTTGACAATCGTTAAAGATTTCATGAACTTCAAAACCTGTAAACAGAACCTGTCAAAATAGTAGTTGTCTGCAAGCAATTTGTAGGTTGCAATGCAAGCAACTGTTGCACTTCCATGGCAACAACATGTTTGAAATTCTTAGGACAGCGACTTTGTTGTGTAAATCAGAGGGTTAATATGCATGGTGTCTTTAAAACCATAATTAGAGGAACGCTTTTGTGTTTTAGATTTTTCCAAAGTAATTTTCAAAGATAGTTTCAAATCACGCTTTTGAAAATGAGCTTCATGCTATGTTATAAACATTGTTTGTAAAATTTTGTTTTTCAACATTTTAGCCGTTGTTTCAATTATGTTGTTATAACTGCGGTTGTAAGCAAGATCTTTGAACATGCTCCTTAGCGTTTTTAAATAAGCTGAATTTTTTAAACCATAATTCATATCCTAACAATTTATATGTATGATAGATAGTGATTAGCTTTATTGAAATCAAGAGCAGATTGCTGCAAGTGAACCAACATTTCAACTGTCGCTTGCTAGAGAGGCGAATACAGAAGTTCAAAATACTTTCTAGTTATTGAGTGACTGTCTGCAGATGTATGCAGCATGATGCTTGCTTACGAATGACATAAATTTTCGACTTTACAGGTGCATTTATTAGCACATTAGCACAGTTTTGAGGCTGCCTACAAGTCTAGTAGGTTGTTCAACTAGGCGTGGTCTTCAGTGTGGTCAGACGTCGTATCTCTCGTGCTGCTATCCATATGTGTTCTACTTGTGATAGGCCTATCTCTGGACACCGTTTATCGTTTTCCTTCATTCTTTCTGCGTTGTGTGTGTCTTCTTGCCCGTGTTTTGGAGTTCTCTGATGACTCCCATCATCTCATCAGCTGCTCCACTGTGCTCAAATGTGTGTCCTACATTCGTGTTGAGTACTAATCGTAGTACTGATTCTTCTCTGCAACTTTGTTGTCAGTTCCCTGATGTGTGTTCCAATTCTGAGGTCATCAATATTTTCATAGATATTGCATGCACAAGAATTTCACAATTCACTGAGTAAGTTCAGCTTGAAACAAGATATTTGGTATCTGGTCTGGTGTTGGAGACAACAACAGTTTTCTAGTACAGAATAGTGAATGTTCCTGGTTTCAAATCAGGTTCTGTATGAATCTTTTTGATCAAACGGTTGAATACATTAAGACGCTGTCATGACTAATAGAACTCCAATTAAAAATGATTCTGTTCGAAAAATGTCGATTATTCAGATTGGAAAGCTTACTAAAGAGCAATTGACTAGTGAACTAAAAGACGCTGTAGATACATATTGCATCGCGGAATCCCCTTCGACTATAAACAACAAACGTATAACAATTTATAATAATAACTTATAATAAATAATATTCAACAAAGAATCGTGGTGAAATATTTGAAATGATCGCTGAAACTGAAAGTCACAAAAGCCTCTCTTGGTCCGGTGGTCTACTTTCAAGAAGAAGAAGCTTTGAAGCTTTAATGTCACTACTCTCCCATACTGGGGGCTTGGGCGGTGCTAACGTCGCATAGCGTTGAGTGTGTAAAACTCCTCTCATCTGACTTGTAGAACATTTACAGCCTCAAAATTATACAACTGCTCGTCATTTGTCTGTAGACAACAATCACACGAAGCTCATGATCACAGCTGTACTTTGTATTCTAACTGAGTATCCAAGGGACCAATCCTTCATCCCAGCGTTCGAGTAAGACTTCTCAGTCGTGTTGTAGTGTCGCTCAGTGACAGATCAAGTATATTATAAAAACCCAATGTGACTAACTTTAGTGAAATTTGATGAATTTAGAAAACTTGAAAAATGTGGGGGGAAAGAATAGAAGTACCTTCAGACTTGTTGGAACGATGTGATACTTTTATTCAGATGCTCATTCTGACGACTTCCAATGAGACTTTCGGGCTCGACCTCAGGACCGAAGATTCGCTAGGCCAAGTACTTGACTACTGTGCCACGGAGACCACGGGAAAAATTCGACAGGGCGAGGCATCCCCCTCCATGGATAGGTACAAAGGAAGCTAAACCTATCTTCGAGACCACTTCTTACCCTAATGCATTTTTGAGCACATGTAAGTCTGAGCAACTTATCCATTCACACGACGTGAAGAATCCTGGCGACACGAACTCAGTCAGGAAGACAAGGTCATGGCGTCCACACGTAATTTGTGTTATCAATGTCAATTATAAGCAGAATGTTAGCTGAAGCAAACTGAATGTTTCAATTCTTGACGAAATTCGTAGAAAATTCTGACAGCTGCCACTTCAAATTTTATTACGTCTATAATTGATGTTCAGATGTCCAAAAACTGATGAACTTTAACTCGACAAGTTGTGTAAAACAACCAATTAAGCTCTGCTGGATTCTGTACTGGATATGAGTGACTACAAAATGAAGGTATATTGATTAAAATGCATCGCTTAGAATTATGCATTGATGAGTCTTGAAGTGCCTCGATATGTCAGGAGATTGTGTACTGGCTACAGAAGCCAAAGTCTTGAGATCAATTCCTTGTTAAACCATCGTTTTCCATGTCACTCTCTCTCTCTCTCCCATTCACTCACTCTTTATCTCTCTCACACTCTCTCTCCCACTCACTCACTCTCTCTTTCTTTCTTTCTTTCTTTCTTTCTCTCTCTCTCCCACTCACTCACTCTTTATGACATCTTTTCAGGAATTACTAAAGCTACGAGAGTCTTTACGACGCATAGAATTCCTAAGCAATAGTCATCGAACAGAATCCTAAAGAAGCTGACAAAGCAAAGTCGAAAGCTTCTACTAATTTCTATCTTTATGGAAAAATATTTGTCGAACAACTGATGCTGTCATTTAGCATTGTATAACCTGTCAATCTCATCTGCAATTGTTTCATTTTTTAATCATCGATTCAGTTCTTAGTCCCACTGCATAAGCCAATGCGCACATATCGGTAGAATACCTTAATCCAAATGTCATGTCATTGTAAAGAACCTGAACATGTATCTCAGTTCATCATTATTCTGTAGAAATATGCATTTCATGAAGAAATCAATCTTCAATAAATCTTCGGCGATTGAGAATGACTCAAATATCCGAGTTTCCTTGAAATACCTTCTTGCCGCCACAGAGTGAGTCTCTCCCTCGTTTTCTCTCCCTTTGTCGCACTCTTGCTTGCTATCTTTTTCAGTCACTCATTCCTTCACTCACTCACCCTCTCTCTCTCTCTCTCTCTCTCTCTCTCTCTCAGTTACTCGAGCCTAGTCCTCGAACTTGCGTTGCATTTGATTCGGGCCACAGTGCGCGGAGCACATAGATCTAGATGATTTCCTCTTCTCCTCTCTCTCTCTCCGTTTTTCCTCTCACATTGCATAATGTTCTCTAAATCAATGATTTTAAAACATTTTTAAACATTTTAGTTGAAGAGCATGGGGATGCCATTAAATTGTGGCTTCTTACTTCAATATTTGACAATTCGATTATTAATAGTTATTAGAAGAAGGATCATTTTCTTGATTTCGTCAATTTCCATGCAAATTTGTAAGCTCTTAGAAATTGTCTTGAGGATGTTCTGACAATAAAGTCATTGCCTAAGCGAGTATCAAGTCTCTCTGTGAAGTAGAAACCAATTTCTCATCGCAAATCTCATTATGCCTCCAGAAGTGACAGACATGTTATGAATTATATATCAGTTAGACGTTGCATGTTCACTAAATTTTGCAGAAATTGCTTGCATGACTTCGAATGAATTTCAGGTAAAGTGGGATTGGGAGAGAAGTCTCCATCAGTGACAAATAAAATTCTAATAGAATATGTTGTGTCATATGATTGACATTATGTGTATGCCTAGTGGTTCTATGATTAGAGCAGGAAAATAAAAATCATCCCAGCACTTATCTATAATAATTCTAATTCATTTGAATAAGAACATAATTGAAGTAATGGTCCGGCAGTCAAAACGAGATTCTGCAGGGAACGAAGCCGAAGATAAGACTTTCACAGAATGATGCACTTATTCCCTATGCCGACTATGAATCGGTACATCTGCCGAGTTCTAGTTAGTTCCTTTTCTTGATGTTAATCCAATGAGACGCACTTTGCCATTTTTAAATAAAATGAAATCTTCTATGTTTTTGCTTGCTGTGGTAAAAATACAAAGTCTAATGCCATAATTTGTTGACAAGGAATATCTTTATGTCACTTCCTATGATGTGCTTGTATTATTATCATGTTTCCGATCGGCCATGTTTACGAGAATGTGGTCAAATGTGGGTTCAACTGCTCAAAATGATTATGTTTGTAGACATTAGGAGGTTTGCCAAATCCTATTATGTTGTTTACCTTTATGAACAGGGATGCATGACAATGATAGGTAGCGACTTGAAGACATTCCTTCTCAAAAAATATAACTCTGAGCTTCGTGGGCTCCTTCTTTTACCTTAATCAGACAAAGAAGGAAAGGCCTTCGTCAATTCTTTATCATTTCTTCAATTAAAATTTAAGGACATCAAAAGAAAATGAATATTCTGAGACCGTATAAAACCGAGGATATAATGGAAAAATGGACATTGGGGTAAAAAAAGAGAAATATAATGACATTCTACTACATAAGAATATACATGTAACTGAACTAATGTTGCACACGATAACTGAGACATTAATCCACTGGTGCAATCAGTGTATTGAAGATTTCAAGAATTTTCGAAATATAACATTGTAGAATGGAGCAATTAAATTAACTTTAGACCTGCCCACGAAAATACAAGCTTTTTGTATTTATTTTATGCACCTAATGATGGTCTGAAAAAGTTATGAGCACTGAATTATGAATAACTGAAACAGAAATCACATAATTCGACCAGATTATACATCGCACCTGATAGAGAAAATTTAGGGAACTTTTGAACATATGCCATTCGAAAGTAGAAAGTAAGAAAGTAATTGTCAGTAAAAATAAGGTTTTCTAATCATAATTCACATAAATTCTTGTATAAAATGTGAAATTTCTTTGATTTCGCGTCATGAATCATGTCTTATCAAAAATAAAAGTTCCATTTCAAACTTCAGTACAGGCAGAAACAATTGAGACTATTATAAATTTGAAGACATCCTTTTCAGCCTCACGCCCTTTTCAATGTGATGAGATATTGGAATTAACGATGTTCATAAAAATGGAAAAAAATCACCAGCAATCTTAGAACTTGACGAAGAAAGACGGCAATTGGAGCATACTAGCATTCTTGATTTTTTAATGTGTCCTTCCTCTTCTATTTACTATTGCATGTTTATTGACCTGATGAAAAGTAATATCATCATTGCTATATTGTTCTCTTTCGAGACCAATGCAATATCTATTGTTAAAAATTTTGACGTTCTGTGCCTCAATTAATAGTTATCGAGTCCAGATAATTAAATAATAGTTACATGTGAGTATTAAATATCGATATTGATAAGATGCTTACTTGGCATATAGATTATGTAGGCCAACCGTAATTATGATACAGGTATTCTGCAAGCAATTGCGGGGTATTAGTAATATATTAGCTAATATTGATCAAGTTTCGAAGGAAGTCTATCCTTTGAACGTCAGTTGAAAAATTGATCGCCACCCTTAGAACGCCTCCTCTAGTTAAGCTCCTTTTATGGCAGTGCCGAAGAACTCTACACTCATGATTTGCAGAAGAACCAGAAACTTACGTTGAGTGACGATGCAGAATTGACCATCCCGATTTTTGCAAGTACTAGCTGAGCGATTATCGATTCTGTCATTTGACAAAAAATGCAATTCTTGTTAGCGATAGCAATTAATGATATGTATATAGCAACATAATAGCAATTTCTGAAATAAGCGGCTATGTAAAATGATTTTTCAAGGAATCATTATTGTTGGCAATTAAATGATAATATTTGTTGCTGAACAAAAGTAACTATTGAATATTTAAAGAGAATGACAGCTACTATGAGTCAATACAAGACACTAACACCCTTGATTCCCCGACCGCACCCGCCCGGCCTAGGAATAGAACCAAAGTCCGCGATGCTGATATGCTGTGCCGCTACAATATGAACTTTGGTAGCGGTTTGTCACTTTCGATATGACTTAGAGATGACTTCTGCCTTCACTCGCATTCCTTTTGAAACGTCAGCGTGGCCTAGTGAAGAAGGTGCAAGTTCGTCTCCATCGCGGACTTCGGTTCGATTCCTAGGTCGGGCGAGTGCGGTCGGGGAATCAATGGTGTTGGTGTCTTGGATTGACTTAATAGCTGTCATTCTCTTTAGATATTCAATAAACTACGACAGACCTTTGTTTTCAAAAGTTACTATAGACAACCATTGCTAGACGATATACTTGTATAAGCGTCTGGCGTAAATGTATTCACATTTAATGGCAATTGTTTTGAAATGAAACTCACATAACTTCTTCAGTGACAAATTCAGGTACAGGTTATATTTGAGGCGGGATATGTTCGAGAAAATACGGTACATGGTTGTAAATCATGATGCTTGATTTTGAAAGTCTAAGCCTCGTAACTTTTGATAAGTGAACTCAGAATTATGAAACATTTCATTTATCAGCACTTTGAATTTTTACCCTGTTGTGCCACTTCAAATACAAGCCATTTAATATTCCTCAGCAATTTGCACAAATAACTCAAATGCTGTAGATATTCAAGTTCGCTTCAAAGGATAGTCTTCCTTCGATAGTTCATCGTCGAAGTTATTGTTTGAGTCTCTTCTCTCTCTATGACGAGTAACAGTGAAATGAGTTGAGGCAAGCAGTTTGTAGAGTGAGTAAAGTATATGAAAGAGTTGCTTCGAGGTTTTCATATCAAATTTAGAATATGTGCATCGTTGATCCACGTTTCTCTTAGAAGTCGAAACGTATACTTCTGAGAAGACTATGACAGCAGTCTTTGGACATTCAATCATTAGAAAAAAATCCATGAATAAATCACATTTTGATCAGGTGAGTAAATAAGAGTGAGTAATAAGTTTATTATACCGATTGTTTGCGAGCAGCTTCAACTGGATAAAAGTAAATAGTAGTAGGTTTTTTATTCACTTTTGTTCTGTGAAGTTGATCACGAAACGTCGAATAAGCGTGCCAGTCGAAGACCAATCAGAATTAACAAATACATCCGAGTGATGATAAAACCAGTTGATGAATCCCGAATCACATGATTCCATAGCTACTAGGGCGGCTTACATACCACACATAAATGTGACGAAGAAGTAAAAATGCTGATTTTGCTAGATTGACTCTCAGAAACCTGAGGACTTTTCTACTGAGGATGTGTCAGCCGTTCATGCCCATGTAAAATCATCATTTCTGAGAATGATTTTGCTTGTGATGTTTCATTTCAATTGGATCAGTGGAAGTATGATAGATCGGGCAAGGGAGGGGACCACAGGACCACAGGCTATGCTGATCAGGTCTTCTGAAGTCCTCCGAGACAGATAAAAACACTTGACATTAATTAGATTCCTTTCTTTTTTAGACAGAGTTCCTTCCACTGTTGACCAATAAGCTTCAATTAACTCTTATTCCGTATTCTTACAACTCTATTTAACAATTACATGTAATTTAGATTGCTTTTCATATTCAGAGTAAATACAGTACAATATACACAGATGCTTTTCTATCTTAGACCCTAAAACGGGATGGCATTGGGAGCCTGTTGGCCTGTACAAGCGATGCGATCAATAGAATGACGAAAATTTGGCACTTATAGTAATTATAGTAATTAAAATGAGCTCGAATCTTGTTGCTCCGCCAAGCGGGGGAGGAAATTCTCTCCCAAACCGTCCCGCTTATCCGGAGTGCACTGTACTCGAGAATTTGACATCTTTATTCTTTTAAAGAGTGGCGACATCAAACTGTAGAAATATGTCTGTGTTCTAACTCAATGTATCAAAGGCATGTCAGTTGATCATGTTGAATATAGTCTGGCCGTGAAATGATTAGCTGGATATATGAGAGCACGAGACGCGGTATCTTTTATGACTGTCTACACCTCTCCGGATAAAGTAGAAAAGTGATTTGTCTTTTATTATGAAGTTTTCCAGACCATTCATTCTAAAATAATATCACAAATGATCAGACGCTGCGACAGTTTTTATTTCCCTAACGTTGAAAGGAAAACAAGTTGAATGTTGGCTTTCTAGAGAGTCATGGCGCCATGATAATTTGCGTATCAGTAAACGTCTTAAATTGTTGTCTCCAAGAAGACATCTGAAGGCGCTATTGACAGTTTCTGTCATCTGTTTGTTTTAAATTTCAATAAAGATTTCCAAGTAAACATTAAAACCTTGGTAAATATTTTTTAAACAAACTTTATTGACATCAAAAAGATGAAACACAAAATAAATAGAATCTCGTTTTTGGCAATAAGAAACCACTTATCTCTATTACAAATCAGTTTTGAGAGACCGAATCTCCTTAAATCAACTGTTGCCAAATCATTTTTTTGAGTTAGGAATTCTAACCACAGCATGCGCACATCGAAGATAATGAAGGTTAAACTTTGACAGCCAAGAGATGAAGCAACGAATCAAGCCAACTATCATTATGAAACAGTAGGCATAAACAGGTGCCAAAGAAGGTGTCGATATTTTAAAAGTTTTTGAAATTGATAAACCACATTGTGTTTGTAATTTGATCCATCGTCGTGTTTGAACCATTAACGTATCTTCTTCTTCAACGAATCACTGGAAAACGGTAAGTTTTTTTCGCAAATTTTTCTTTCAAAATTATTTTGAAATTGATGGACATAGTGCTATACCTAAAACACGTTGTGGAATGGTGCGTAATTTACTCAGTGTACTATTTGAATGCATATTGCCGAATTATCAACTTTGTTCCTTTGTTCAGTATTAGTAGCTTGACTTGAAGGCAGGGATGCGGAGTCAGAGTCGGAGTCCCGGAGTCTTATCAAATGATGGGACTCCGGCCAATAACCAGACCCGAAATATAATACAGACAAATTATTTATCCTCGCGCATGTAGCTGTCACTGTCTTGATGTCAACTTTCTCCGTCAAACAAAAGTGCAGAAACACTGCTGCATGCACGCGAGAACTCTCGGTGTTTAGAGAGAATTCAAAGCCGCTGTCTTAAGATTAAAGGTATTGAGCTTCCTGATTTGTCCACAAGGAGATTCCGAGCAGCTGAAAGACTTTTCTATGGCATTCCAACTTGCGATACTTTTTTAGACTGTCTTTTCCCCAATCGTCTCCCTAGTGGGCGTTTGTCCATACCATTTTGTCATACATCCTTGCGTCGCAACTCGTTTTTACCAAAGATGTGCATACATATTAACTCTGCATACTGTGACTGATTTATCAAATTTATTTTAATACGATTAAGCTTGTATGAAAATTTCGAACATTCATAACTTCAGTTTTGTGATTGCATTGTGCTAACTTGTATTACTTTTCGATTCTTATTTGATGAAAAATAAACACCTTTCTCTCTCTCTCTGCAAAGTTTGTAATAGTTGAGACAATCAACCGTGATAGTGAAAAAAGGATTGTCTTTTGACTCGGTGATTTAGTAGAGAAGACAAGCCTTCCTAGTCTCGATTACCAACGTTCTACGCACCAAAGGTCACATCAGAGACAAAAATGAAATGTTAGTTTGTTTGAGAACCTTACCTCTTACCCTCACATTAATCGTGTGTGATGGCTCCTCCAAAGCGCATATTAAAATCGAAAGTGCACTCATATTTTTTTGGAGAAGGATGGGAGATTTTCTTGCCTGGTAGAGACTGGAGAAAAACCTGTGAAGCACACATCAACAAGATGGGAGGAGGCGGGTCGCATGCATCCAACTTAAAGCGACATTTGATAAACTTTCATCGCAAATGATTGATAATTGATACAGCAATGATCAATAAAAATAGGTTCAGGTAAGCCTATAATGATCTTTGATGTATGTTACCAGTCTACTTCAAAAACTATGCTTTATATACTTGCCACCCGGAGTCTGAGTCCTATCAACCCCCGAGGTCGGAGACGGAGTGCTATCAAAATGATAGGACTCCGCCTCCCTGCTTGAAGGTTAATACTGTGTTTGTCTTGGGGGTGAAACCATCTGATTGGATTACGCAAATTCTTCAATTGAGGTTTATGTGACGCTGTCGCTCTTCGATAACTCAGTTGGTAAAGCGTTGGCCTAGAATGCCAGATTTCAGTGGTTCACATCCACCAAGAGGCGCAGCTGTTATCCGTTTTTGGAATTTCAAACTTAGAGGTTGTAAGTGCATGATGAGCACTTCGATGACTATGATCGACAATTATAGTCAAATTATCTCAACAGTACCACAAATTTGATTTTGACGAATCATCGTTATCGCTGACAAAACAAGATTAAAGAGTGCCCAACCATGGTAATAGCTTTACGAAGGAAAAATTAATGTTTATGCAGACATATATTGTGATTTTTACTAAGTCAGCAAAAAGTAGGACTTGTTCCTAGTAGTTTCAGTTCAACTTCGCGTCTGCAGTCTGCATTTCAGATGGCTTTAGAATATTTTAATATTTTTACTCTTACATTCCATTTCAAAATGCTTCAAATTCTTGCCTTTATCTTTGAACTGACACGATCTGTTTATGTCGATTACTACACAGAAATATACCGAAATTCATAGCGGGAGAAGCTCAAAATTGTTGAATAAGCGCTCAACGCTTTCTCAATGCACGGTAGGTTATTCCTAGTTTAAGAATTTCTTAATAATCCTGCCTGTAAGTTTGAACTGACATGAAAAATCGATTGATCAACAAGCAGCGATATGCTGGCTTTCTCACGACTGTTCGTAAGTTAGTGTGGGATTCTGAAAGTAGAGGATCCGAAAGTACTTGGTAGGTGCTTGGTTGCTGCGAAACAAAGGTATGCAAACCCGAACCTCAATTCGGGTTATATTACTTCAGAAATGGCAGAACTTGGTGGTTTGCTTACACCTTTTGTTAGTGACCAAGCTTATGTGTGTTTTTTATGGAGATCGAACAGGATGTCGGCAACCGGCATGCAATAGTTCATTTCTCATATAACACAGACCTTGAAATTTATCTTGAATTCAATGATTTTCAAATTGTCAAATTTGAATGCTTGAGTTTCATTCTGGCTTACTAGGAAGTGATATGTATTGTACAAATTAAGCTTCTTTAGTTATTTTATCTGACACAGTAGTCAGTGCAGCTTAAATAACTAATTAGAGGAATTCCCACCGCTTCTGGGATTTAGAAGTTAGTCGCTGAAATTCAAATGATTGTGTGAAAGTGATTTATTGTATTGAATTTATTCTATTTCGGAGTTGCTCATGTTGAAATGTTCATACTTGTACAAATTTTACTACTTATAACACCACTCATTTCATTTACTTACACGCCCAAATAGGTTCGGATTCGGTTTTAGGTTGAAGGTGGTCGGGTCGGGTAGGGTTGATGTTGTTGGCCTCTGCACAGCTCTACCACGAAGACGGAGAGAGAACCTCCCCCGAGCACAGCATCCGCCCGTCAAGTGAAACTGGTCACGGCAATGGTCGCGCATTCTACAGGCTGCCCCCACCCATGTGGAAGTTGGGATTAGAAGCTATTGCAGGAGGCCCTTCACACTGTGCTCATCTAATCCACATTTCTATCATTTGGTCCGAGTTACTGTTGGTATAGAGAGCATGCCAAACCTGGTGAACACGCGCATATGTCAAGTACCCTATTCACTTAATTTATGAACAATGTCAAAGGAAATAATTATAAATCGATAATTCGATATATTATCTAGTGCTGAATGTTGCTCCATGTATTCACAATAGTGGCACAAAATTGAAATGGTTTTTCATTAGACACACTCAGCTGCATGTTTAGTCTAGAATCAGGCACATGTGCAATTTGAAGCTTTTAATTGGTCATCATCCATGCCACAACTTAGTTTCCCCCGGCGGAACCGCGACCTTGAGTCAATTTATATTCTTGACAGCTGCAGATAAGCAATTAATCTTAATTACACGCGAGGCTGCCCAAATACATTTCAAAACAAAAAGTCGGTGTGTCACGACAGGTTTCAGTCTATTTTAGACCATCATCAAGTGTATGTACAGGCATGAAAAAATCGACTTAAATACTACAATGATTAAAACTGAAAGAGAATAGTAATCAGTAAAATTGCGACAGTCGCAGAAAGACCAGTAGCTTGAATGAGGAATTGTGCTCATTCAGCAATGTTCTGTCAGTGCTGTGGCAAAGCGCGATACTTTCAGCTATTTTCGTGTACTTGTTTTTGTAGATTATCAAAAAATCGTCAAGGTTTAGTTTCTTACAAAACTCTAAAGACTGCTAACCTTTTTCCAAACAAAGACAGATTGAAGTTTAGTCTCTCCTCTGATGTCGTTTATTAATTTACTTGTAAGCTTTGCTCAAGCAGCTGTATTAGTGAGACTAAGCGTCATACAAATGAAATGACATATTCGCGGCATCCCTAATGAAATTGAAATTTCCAAACATCTGCACCATGCTGACCTTGACGATTTTTCGATAATCCACAAAAAGTACACGAAAATAGCTAAAAGTATGGCTCTTTGCCATAGCACTGACAATGGCAAACGATGCTGAATGAACACGATTCCTCATTAAAGCTGCGGGCCTTTCGTGACCGACGCAATTTCTGTGAATGTCGCAATTTTACTGATTGCTATTCTGTTTTAGTTTTAATCATTGTAGTATTTAAGTCGATTTTTCCTGCCTGTACATACACCTGATGATGGTCTAAAATAGACTGAAACTGGTCGTGACATATCGACTTTTCATTTTGAAATAATCTTAGCTAATCTTAATTCCTCCTCTATAGCGTCAAGAAATTGAAGCAATTAATTTGAAACATCACGGTCAGTTGATATGAATGTTTCTGCATTATGAACACCTACAATCAAGTATCTTTCCCATGTTCAAGATATTAATGTGATTATCAATATCATGGTATGGAAGAGAATTGAGATAGTCACTACCATGCACTTGAATGAATAATCAATGTTTTCATTAATCAGAAAAATGTGAGCTTTTTGACGATAGAATCCCTTTAAGGCTTTACACAGCGACTTTATTACATAAACAACAATTTTCTATGACTTGGAAAAGGTTATGAAATTTATTATAAAGACTCCGATCGTCGTAACGGATATTTGCTTCGGAGTGATCATGAGTATCGTCTTTGATGCACGATCATCAGTAAATGATGCCGCGTTGACGATAAAGTCTTTGTGAAGAAAGATAAAGCTCATTTTCCCAAGGACGTTGAAGAAAAAGCTCTTTATTAGATTTTGCTAGACGTGCCGTAGCAAGTCAAAAGTGAATTTCAAAGTGATTATTAAAGATCTTGAAAATATAGACGCTTATCGAGAGGGCACTTGCTTTACAGCACTTAATCGCTTGCTTCAGTATCTACAAATGAGCGATAATCAGATATACACATTTCAATTGCAGCAAACGATGCAGTTTGACATTTTTGCTGAAAATTTAGTGAGCCATTCATTGGCTTCGAAAAGAAATGGATGATTTGAAAATTACACAGTGGTGGGCGTAAAACTGAAGGAGGACCGACATGACTGATGTCGACTGTAATTGTGTAATGACTGTGAACGGCGACCCGAATCCAGTTCAGCCCGGGTACGTTTGCATTATATTTGAATTCAAGCATTCATGATCGAGTTTTTGAGTAACTAATATTTGAATCTGTAGACCTGATGAATTGATGTTAGATTCTTGTGATATGGTAAGAATAGCCTGCGATATGCACAAATAATTATAAAGCAAGAGTAAGAAAAAGCAAGTAAGCAAGAGCTATTATGAAAAAGAAATTCTAAATTTTATTCCCGATAATCATAGCTTTGTAAATTTTTTTGCACGCATCCATTCGATAATCACATAATTATCGAATTCCATAATTTGCATTTATAGGGTTGCAATCACAGAATTAGACAGGTCGTTTCTTCTTCTGCTTGACGAGAAAGGAAACATGGAACATGTAGTGTTGATGAAATGACACAATCTGCTGAGATGATACCATAGCAATCGAACAATCAGCTGTCAGTTTAACAATAAACACGCCAAATTGTGCGAAGTTTCAGTGACTGTTATCACACAGGAAAGAGAGACAGTCGATATCAAGCTCTACAGAGAAGTTTGTGAACTTTTTTCGTCTAGCTTTTTCAATGATGATCGGAGGGCCCAACATTATCGAGAAAACTTTTGCGTTATGATCTAAATTCTTCGAATTTGAAAGAATGGTGGCAATCGGAGCATTTTGAAGGAATTCACAGCAATCTGCAAGCAACGCACGACTATTTTTCCTATCTCTGCACGGTATTAAACATTTCTTTCTGCCCACTTATTAGGTTCCTGCATGTGCCATCGTCTTGAATCAGTTTGCACCTCTAGCAAAGTGCCACAGTTAAACAATCTAATTTTGTGGTTGCAACACATGACTAGGATTCACATGATTAATTTGTTTCTGCTTACAAAAACCGAGTTGGGATACCCCAACTGTGTGCATGCGTTACATTAGTAGGTGTAATACATTTGCACCACAATTGCTGATTAATGATACCTTTTCGTCACCATGTTTTCTGGCCACAAAGCATTTACGTCGTGCATTGCTGCATTTCAAGTTAAAGTTGTCATATTCCATCCTCATTATTGGTCCCACAATTATGTCCATACAATACTTTTTAGGATACTTAACTAAACCGACGTTTCCCGTATACGAAATGAAGAATTGCAGTAAAATAGAGCATACATCATGTATTTGGAAGCACAATAGCGTGATCAGAAGAGCACCGGAAGGACATCCTGTCTTCGTCTCACGCATCGAATGTCGTTTAATTCTGTGGCTGTCATAGGCTGATTAGACATCAAAGATTCGGTTGTTTAGCAAATGGCCTTACTTATGATAAATAAGAGAATGCGTCAATTGGCGCAAATGCAAAAGTCCCACATTAGCAGGCTCAATACCTACATCCGAATATTTCCTCGCAATCAAGTCATAATTCACTGACCTTAATTCAACTTAGCTTTCTCATATATGTGACTAATCAAAAAATATTTTCATGGTCTCCGCGGCAGGCCCGATCGCGTTTCTGCTCATAAGCGCTAAGCCCGGCTTGTGGAATACCCGACCTGCTTATGAGTTTGCCTGAATCAAATTTTTGAATCCAACCCAGCCAAACCCAGCTTGAACATTCTTTCACGAAATGTCATACAGACTTTGAGTCAATTACTCATGAAATCTAATTGACAACAGTAAACAAATAGCCCCTTCTTTGTTCAAATACATTTCAATTAGTTTGCAATTGCTTTAGATAATTGTCGGGGCTACACTATCAGCTTCCCACTATTTCCTTATCCGGGATGGTCTAAGGTTAATTACAATTGCTTCCAGAAACGAAGCGGAACAGAAAGTATCAAGTTTGTTGTCCCCATATAAAATCTCCGCCTTTTTCTTCGTCCCCTAAATGATTCAAGATTCAACAGAGGACTAAGATTCAAACAGAAGATGCAGTGCTGATATATAGAGTTTGTGGATTCTTTAAGACTATATTAAGTTGCCAGTTAGGCCTATATCTTTGCTAATATTTAAATTGATTTAAAACTTTAAACCATGGCCTCTACTGCAGAATAGATCGCTTGTCTCTCTTTTTCCGAGGAGGGAATTAAGAAATAACAGTTTCCTGATTTACATTTTCCTGAGCAAGCTTCGTCGCAATATTCTTTGAATAAAATTACAGGTTAAACTTCTATACCCGACACACTTTTGCGTATGGCAGCGTCTTATCGACGAGGAGAGTAAAGTAATTTAGCCCAGGATTGCGCAGTTTGAGTCGGAGTCCTATCATTTTTGCTGGAGTTGGAGGGACCCCGGCCAATAACCAGACCCGAAATATAATACAGAAAAACTATTTATCCTCGTGCATATAGCTGTCACTGTCTTGATGTCAACTTTCTACGTCAAACAAAAAGTACAGAGACAGCGATACATGCAAAGTTTGTAATAGTTGAGGGGATGAACCGTGATAGTGAAAAAAAGGTTGTCTTTTCACTCCGTGATTTAGTAGAGAAGACAAGCCTTCGAAGCCTCGATCACACCTGCGCACCAAAGGTCACATCAGAGACAAAAATGAAATGTTAGTTTGTTTGAGAACGTTGCCTCTTACCTTCACATTAATAAGATAGGTTCAAGTAAGCCTATAATGATCTTTGATGTAGGTTACCAGTTTTTTCAAAAAAGTAGGCTTTATATACTTGCCACCCGAAGTCGGAGTCGGAGTCCTGTCAAATGATAGATCTCCGCATACCTGATCTAATTTTAAACTGCGTGGTAAATGAATATTTAACCGTGCTGACTACAAAGTAATAAACGGGGCTATAAATGTAATTACAAATTACTCATCAGAAAATGTAATTGGCTACAATTACAAATTTCAGTAATAGCCATTGCAATTGCGTAATTGTAATTGCAACTACAATTGTAACGCAAATCTGCTCTCAAGATAGCAAAAAGGATGTACCGGAGGTATAATTTTCTATGAAATGAAAGTAACTTAATAAGAATGTACAGCCTCAACGGCATGGAATCGATCCATCCGTTTGATATTGGTCCAAGCAGTTCACGGTTAGCTATTTGTCTGTGTCTAAATGACTGTTTGACTGCATTTTCAATTTATAAATACGAATATGCATTCATTTATGGATGCAGTGCGAAATTTACCATGAAATAAAAAAATGTTGAGGACAGTCGACTTTTACTATAAATTAATTCGTTGTTGACTTAATCGTACTTTTTCTCACGCCTAGAGATGCTGGAGAGCAGCAGCAGATGTCTTAAAACTCTAAAACTAGCGCTGAAATGCTATAAATTGCCTTACTATCTATAGCGAGATCACTAATGTTGAGAGACTTCCTTGCCTCAAAAAGGGTTAGGATAACATTTTGTTCCTTATGCGGTTGAGAGACAAGCTAATGGATCTGGAAATGAAAAGACTAGGCTAATTAAATGTCACGCTTGCACCTAGTTGCAGTATATCATGTCATACAACATATTCTTCACTAATCACTGAAAGCACTGTTGTAAGTTATCGTTTTGTGTTTATGAAATAGATCTTAACAACACTTGTTCGACCTTCATGTCAAGTAGAAGCTTCCCCAATTTTTACTGAGATTGAGCACTTCTCAAAAAAAAGAATGAGAATCAGTCCTCAAGGAGTCTGATTGACAAGCACTATTTTTGATTAGTTGATAGATATCCCATTAAGTTAAAATTGATTGGTCCACGCACAGAATTAGACAGGTCGTCTTTTCTTCTGCTTGACTAGAAAGGAAACATTGGAACATGTAACGTTAATGAAATGGCACAATCTGAGGCATAATACCATAGCAATCGAACATTGAACAGCCATGTTCAACATTAAACACACCAAATTGTGCAAAGTTAAAGTGACTGTCACAGCAAAGAGACACAGTCGATGTCAAGTTCTACAGAGAAGTTTGTGAACGTTCTTCCGTGCGCCTGCTAACTTTTTAAATAATGATCGGAGGGTCCAACATTATCGAGAAAACTTTTGCGTTATGATCTAAATTCTTCGAATCTGAAAGAATGGTGGCGATCGGAGCATTTTGAAGGAATTCACAGCAATCTGCAAGCAACGCACGACTATTTTTCCTATCTCTGCACGGTATTAAACATTTCTTTCTGCCCACTTATTAGGTTCCTGCATGTACCATCATTTTGAATCAGTTTGCACTTCTAGCAAAGTGACACGCGTAAACAATCTAATTCAGTGGGTCAACGAGGCATTTAGCAAAGATTTGATTCACATTCACTCACGCTCTCTGCCTTAATTCCCTCAAATATTCAGACTGGCACTGAGCGAAAATGCAGAACGACTGAAATATACGCAACAAAAATATAGACCATATTGATGACTGAAGATCTATTTTGACTAATTGGCATTTGGTGCCCTGAAATGAGAGCTGAATATTATTGTATTCAAAAAATTTAGATATGAAAACAGCAATCTATCCTATCTTGAAAGAAAAAACTTTTCGATAAGACCTATAAATGCTCGTGGAAATGATCATATGCCATCAATAAGCGCTTATTTACTGAACTGTCAATAATAGAATGGGCTACCCACTGATTTTTTTGCTGCTAATGAGATGATACACCGGTAGCTTGGCAAACAGTTTGTCACTTAATATATTTCAACATTTAGGGTCTATGTAAGTAGAAGTTCATAAAAAGCACCTTGCATTTCATCAAACTTCATATTTCAAATGCATGCATGATACGACAGTTGACGACTAAGTGGCAATTTTCCTCTTCATGATTGCTATATTGACGCTGTTCAGCCCGCTGGGCAGACAACACCGGAGACGATGGTTGGATCGACTGAAGGAGCACTTAAAGAATATCAACGACAAGGAAGAAGACGCCCTCGATCGTGCCAAATAGAGGCGAATTTGTAAAACTGCGGATCCTGCTCGCAGGCAGCATTGAACACAAGGAAGAAGAAGATTGCTATATTGACCCATGAACCAAATGACATACATGCATACACCGAAAGATCAATTTAAAAGTCTAAAAGTGTTTACACAGAAAATTTCATGACCTTCAAATTTCATAGTTTCAAATCATCGATGTGACATACTTGTGTTCAAGTTTTGTAGCACAGCTGTCTCCTTATATAAGTTGGCAACAAGCACTTAATTTCCATGAATCAGCGAGATATTCTTCATCACCTTATTCCCAACAGAAGTGACTTGGATTGAGAATTTAAGAGAATAAATGTAAGACGACATTATATTTTAAGAATCATTTGCTGAGAAGAGAAGGTTCTTGAATTCTTTGAATTTAGTTGCTACTTTGACTTTGGAGGATAAGAAGCATAATTCTTCGCTCTTTTCACAAAAGTCGCATCTCTGTTTTTGTAAAATTCAAGACATCCCTGGTAATTGCAACAGTGCACAACTGTACATGTAAGAGTCATCTTCTGATAATGCAGCTATGTTTCTCTGAGTGTATTACTTTCACGAAAGGTGATACATAGTACCTCAAAAATCGATGATTATCGAGAAATAGTATTAGATGAAAGTTATCTATTACCTCATTGACGCATTGCCAACGCTTGTAAGTAAACATTGTACAGATAAGATGAAAATTAAGAAGCTGTCTTGTCTTAGAATAGTCATCCTCGAGTTCATCTGAAAAGTCACGGTATTATAATTTATAGGAAACTGCGAAAATCGAGTTGCGATCAATTGTGAAAAGACCTAAGCCTTGCAACTATCGAAGAAATGAGATATATTGAATTATTTTGCGCCAAAATCATGAACATTTTTTCTATTCATGAACAAAACTTTCGAGGTTGCGTATTTACTTCAAAACGAACGAATGGAGCGGTTTGACGGTCGTTGCATGCACTAAATATTGTTTTTTGTAATAGAAGTGAAATATTAGAACCTCAGGGAAAATAATTTCTTTAGGACAGCAGAAGGCATGAATGGACTCTTCTTTATTTGTTTCTCTTATTGATGATAGTGCACTTTAATTAATGCATCTAAACCTTGTCTTCTGTTTTTTACCTCTCATCAATTTGCAAGTATACTTCTTACTCTATTGTGTAATCAAGCTAGATTGGACCATTCCAAGCCGTACTGACGAGTCCTTAAATGGCAAACCACACCCGGTGAAAAAAACTGTCGGGATCTGTCAGTCCATTGTCGGGAAGCCGGCTTCCCAACAATGGACCGACAGAGCCCGACAGTTTTTTTTCATCGGGACAGTTTATTCGGCTGCCAAGGATGAATTTAGGGACCAACCTGTTCAAGTCTGTGGAAATTGTATCAAATTAGTGATTTCTGTCCGATCTGCAGATTTTCTGTGTTTGACCAGATTCACCGGTTAATCGCTGATTAGCTGCATCACGAACGTGACTATGATGAGCAGTATTTCGGTTAGGACAACCTTCTGCCAATGTGACAATCTGAATCAGGTTTTGGATTTTGACTGTTCTAATTGATTTCAAACACTACTAATTCCTAATCTTGGGAAAGACGAAACTGAAGCCACACACACCAATCGTCACATCATTCTGTCAATATCTGAAAGATTCCAGCAAACCAATGTCACTATTAAACCACAGAGTAAGTACGTAGTAAGTAAAGTGTCGACTCAAAAAAGCATCTGTATACTGCGAAAATCTTTATATGAAATTTTTCAGCTTTTGCGGAGATTGCGTTCCCGTGGTCCAAAAAATTAATTGAGCAGTTTTTAAAAGATAAATTTTTGCAAATTATTCCTGCGTGTATACTACCGACATGAAGCCACTTTATAAGTAGTATGAAACAGGTTGGATAGGAAAGGGAATGAATATTTGCCAACAAGCATTAAGCTGATGATCAAGAAAATTTCATGAACTTTGGTGAACTGCATTATAGTGGAAGTCCCTGCAAGTCTTCAAGGAAAAGTTGAGATCTTGGCTGAGATGTCATGTTTTTAATTCAATTTTCAGCCGCATGATTTCATTATTCACAAGGCGTCATTTCTTGAATCTGAATAGTAATGTGGACCCATTTACATCTTTTAAAGTTAATCATGATCATTTTCTGTTATTATGATGCTTTGCTCTTTCAGTTGCAGGTAGTTTGTGATATGATCACGCTTAAGAAAATGATCTTATTACAATAAGGCTGAGCTTTAAAGTAATGATAACCCATCGAATTGCTAATCTAGCAAACTATATTACCTCTTCAAGTGACATGGAGGATTTGTAAAATACCTTTCTCTCTTCTCTATTGCTACCATAATCAGTCAAATTCGCGTACATTTCTCCAGAAGTGCAAAAATTTGCGTATCTCACATATGTTGCCTGGCCCAAACTCGAGTTCATTTAATAATATCGAAACTGCACACACAATGGGGATTTACTAATTTGCTGAGCTGCTACTCTACCTAATATGCTTACACTATGATTTAACTTAGCTGCGGGAACTGAAGTCTACGCAACTGGCAGGAAAAGTGTCACGAAAATTGAACAATTTATAGGTGCATTCAAAATGTTAATATAATGTGATAAGAAGAGAAGTGTGCGAGGATTTTCGTAGAAATTAAAAAACAAAAAGGCAAAGGTCATCCCAAAATGTTAATGGTCGCGATGTATAAATATATTCGCGAAATTACATCGTTCCAAATATCCACTTGCATAACAAACCTGTACTTTCTGACCGTCAGCATGAAGCTTGAAATGGTCACTCTTAAGACTTCAAATGATGGCTTCCTTTATATTGATCGGCACCGCGTGCATCACGGATTGCAATGGAATAGAATACATTTCTATTACTTCTTTGTTTAATAGACTCCTTATTGTCATGTTTTCTCGTCAAGTGCCGTTTCTAGTCATGACTTGTGGGAAGGAAGCAAACTCGATTTCTCTAAAATGCGAGATTAATCTGATGCTAAGTAGGAGTCACCATTACCTTCAGAGCAAAACTGATGTCACACGATACTCATAACGTCGAATTGGAACTGATAAATGCACAAAAAGTCAAACACAAAACTTTCTCCATCACTGCAATTGCTACTACACTGTAAATCGCTGGATACGAAAATTATATACAAACATATATCAAATTCACATACAATTTGAAACTAACATCTGATACGAGATTCTCGTATGTTTACAAAGATCTGGTATGTTTTTCATACCACATCTCATTTACTTTAGTATGTGATTGGTATGTAGCGATACGAACTATTCTATCTGTGATTGGCTGTTTTACACTGAAATACGAGTTGTTTGTATGTTTTATATACGAGACCCGATGCAAAATGGTCTTCATTCCCATGTGTTTAGTATGAGCAGCTTTAAGTCACATAGCAAAAAATATGTGTGTATTACATACTACTGTCAAATAACTTATTTCAGTAATACCAGTCGTGAATATTTTTTGTTTGACAGAGTGATATTTAATTAGATTAGATTTATTGTGAATCTTATGCTCCACGAGGTTGTCGTCATTGCTACTTGTCTAGCAACTTTATCAGGACGTTTAGTTAGCTCTACTTTATGAGCCAAGCTAATAAACATCAATTCATATTAACGATATCGTTCGTGAAATCATGTTGACTTTTATATCTCAAACATAACTATTTTTGCGTTCATGAATTATAATGTGTTTTTATTTCGGATTGATAATATACTTAATTTCAAAATTACATAATGCATAATTGTTGGTTGAATACTTAGTGATTATTCATGAAATGCCATAGACTTACGTGTATTAAAATCGAATTCATTATTGAAAAGATGACGCTTGAATGTCATTATCTCACTACTTACAAAACAGTAGTAACATTAGTGTGATCTTCATTGACAAAAGGCCTTAAATCAACATACTTTGGAGATGATAGATACTTTCTTTTAATATTGTGCTGGTATGGCTTTAGTATGTAAAGCATACCACATTTGAAATAACATACGAAAAGCATACAATTATATACCAAAAAATATTTTGGTATGCATCCTTCGTATGTGATTGGTATTGAGCAATTTACAGTGAGTTGTGAATCTTCATCAGAACGACTCTTATTGATTGGGCAACAGTCATGAAATTAGAAGCTACTTTTATTCATCTATCAGGAAAGTCAGAAAAAATCTGTGACTTTTTAGGAAATCAATGAGGGTGTGAAGAGACTCATCAAGTGTTGATTCTGATCAGAGGAACTGAGTAAATAAGCTCATTATATCGACGTTAAGCGATCAGCTTTAACTGAATAAAAGTTACATTTCAATGGGTTCCATCATCATATGTGTCGTTTTTAACTTCTTGATGTCTTTTTGGTCTACATGTAATCGTTAAATTGTATTTTTGTTTTAAATTTCTTATTTACACACCGACAAATCGCTTTCATAGGACTTATGGACTTATGTGATGCACATCACGGCTATTCATCAAAACAAACATAAATCGCATTAAAGAAAGTTTTCACTGCATTGTAATCATGAAATATTCTTTTGTCAATATCATGAACTGCTTTTTATTACGTTTTTCTGAATTTCAGTGTTGATATGAAGCGGCTTGGACTGTATAATATACATGTACTGTAGGTCTATACAGAGTCATACAGAAATTCATGTTAAGCCTATCATTATTTCTTGATGCCATGGGTTATCATCTCAAATTGTCTGATTCATTATTCCTGAAAATTGTCCGACTACCAAAATATTGTCGGAATATAACTTGTATATTCAGTTACTCGCTTGCCATACAAAAGCATGGAATTTGCAATTTGATGGAAAATTATTGAAAGGATATGTTGAGTTATTACCTTTGCTAGACATAATAATCAGATTAAATCTAATATAAGCTTTCCTTCTCTCCCAAAATTGAGCAATTTTTGCTGTTTATAGCTCAATCAATCAGGAAGGACTAGGATTTGAGGAAATTGAATAAGTTAATCAAAGAGAATGACTTGCTCTCGATTACCGAGTTAGTCTTCGCTGCGAACTGCTCTTTACTGGGTATAAATTCGTATTTTCTGAAAAGTTGAAAATGATGAATGTCAATTTTGAAATGTATTGATGAATCATTCAACCATGTGGTGAACACATCGCGAAGAAACCAACCTGCACATAATCTCACTCCGTTCTAAAGTTTTTCGCAAAATTATTTCTGGATTAATAAATGTCAGCTAGGTTCTTGTCATGTAAATCGTAAAGATAGAATATTCCTTACTTCTAATTCATCAAAATCACTCTCTCTCCCTTCGTCATTAGAGGATGACTGTAGTAACAGTGTCAAGTGCATTAGTAGTCGCATTATAGGGCAAATGTCTTTAATTGTCCTTCATTTAAGGTTGAAATATTCAAGCTGGCCGGTACTTTGATTTTATGGTAGAGCGTTCGGAGTTTTGGACTTGGGCACTGCAAATCCTAAGTTATCGAAAAGACAAACTGCATACTGACTTAATTCTTGAATTTGAATCGACGGTCCTTAAGCGGGGTTGCGAATACCTGTTCTACCAGATCGATTACGAATGAGAAGATAGTGAGTGAGAGAATGAGTGAGAGAGTGAGTGAGTGAGTGAGAGAGAGAGAGAGTGTGAGAGTATCATTTCCATTAAATATAAGCTCATTTTGAAAAAATAGCTTACATACTTACGCGTACATCACTTTATGCCTCCTTATCAGAGTACCCCAGATAGATATATTGTACATCATTTGTAATAATTACGTCTTATAATGAGATTGGGTCGCACGCATGAGAATGAATATCCTTTGAATAATCAATCATGGATTAAATATCTTAATCAGTGTCTTCATTGCCATACATCACCGATTTTTATGTTTCTTAATATAACGTGTGCATTTGGAAATAACGGAAATTGTGATGCTTCATTCACGCACTTTTGAAATTCACATTTTTTTACTTTTCATACAGTTTCTGGTGCTCCCAATCTACTTGATTTGACTCATCAATTTCCTCTAACTCTTCTGCTTTCATTTGAATGCTGGAAATAAAATTCCCATAAAACTGAACACAATAAATTTGTTTCTAAATTATCCTATCCTTCTAAAAATAGCTTTAAACGAATGACAATCGAACTAAGATGCAATTGTTCTGAGAATGAATGTTGACTCAGAAATTTCAAATGACAGGTAAATAGATATCCTATATTTGATAATTTATCTCATAATATGTAACAACATTCCATAGTCTCTCAGAGCATCAATTAAATGGAAGAAATCATTTCTGAAACCTGCAACAAATTGATATAATTATTAGAGCAGATGACCATGTGATGTAAACTATCCTCTATTCACACCTGTGAATGTTTTCAATGAATTTTTACAACGCAACAGTTGCTCAAGAGAGACGATGATGATATTAAATCTTAATCATGTTGTGTCTGGTAGAATGCCTTCAAAATATGCCTTTGTATCTTTATTGTCGAATTGCGTCTGTTACTACAGTGAAATAGTTGAATCGTTTTCGAAAGAATTCAATTATTTTTGCGTCACTAGAGCAAAAACTGAAACAAAAACTATACTTGGAATGTTTTGCAATTCGATGAAATTAATCAGGAGATAAAGGGTTCAAGTCTTTATGGCTCGTCATTCTGAAATTAAACCCAATCAAACCCATTCTTCTAAATTCATCACTATTTTTAGTATCTATAAATCGTGTCAGTTTGTGCTTTAAAGAGTGTAGTTAATGTAGCTCTCATATTGTTCGTATAGTCTCGCAAGCATGTGCGGTGTATGTACACAATTATAAACAAATAAATAAACCTTGTTTATACTCGGAAGCATATTAGGCACGGAGCCTTTCTTCGATGTTCCTAGTTGTCCATCCCATTCTCATTCCTTTTGTGATGAGTGTTTAGAAAGAATGTAGAGTGCACCTTTTCTGGAAAGTCTTGGATTTGACCCGACCAATGTTTGAACCTAGGTCTCCGGGACGCAGAGCAAGCACTCTACCACTTGGCCACAGCGCAGTTATGATTCCCATTATTCCAATAAAGAAACAAACATGAAAGTCTGTAATCATCTATCATCACCTAAGAACAGGACGCCAGGAACAATTATTAGGAACACTTTGTACCATGCTCTTGTGGAGTTGTAGGTACAGTTGCTCATGACGCTATGAAGCTGTGTTAGGCTAGTTTGATGATAATCAGGCCAAGTTCACCTTCCAATGACATGAACTGATTGCCAACTACACACAAGCTACACTAGAAACTATAGAAATATCAAAAAATCTATCCATTACACCCACAGAAATTGACAGGTCGTCTCTTCTTCTGCTTGATTAGAAAGGAAACCTTGGCACATGTAACGTTAATGAATTGGCACAATCTCCTGACATAGTACCATAACAATCAAACAATGAGTAGCTAGTTCAGCATTAAACACGCTTAATTGTGCGAAGCATAGAAATGAATTCCTACTTGCGCGGGGTTTTAGTGATTGTTATCAACCGGATCACATTGCAAAGAGACACAATCTATGTCAAGCCATGCAGAGAAGTTTGTGAACGTTTTTCCGTGCGCCTGCTTACTTTTTTAATAATGATTGGAGGGCCCAGCATTATTTGAGAAACTTTTGAGCAATGATCTGAATTCTTCGAATCTGAAGGAATTGTGCGATCGCAGCATTTAGAAGGAATTCGAATCAATCCGCAAGCGGCGCACGACTATTTGTCCTAGCTCTGCAAAGTATTAAAAATTTCTTTTTGCCCACTTAGTAAGTTCCTGCATGTACCATCGCTTTGAGTCAGTTAGCACTTATAGAAAAGTGATGCGCTTAAACAATCTGATTCTGTGATTAAATCTCATTACAACAAGGCAGCAAGCTCAGTTATAGATTTTCTTAGTTGCTTGAAAGCGGTAGTTTAAGCGTCTTCAAGAGCAATTTTGCCTCAAATACCTATAATATCATAGAGTTTTGTTTTCATTGAGCGTAGCGACGTGGTCATTGCAAATGAGTCTCTACTTTTAATTCTTTACTGGATTTACCAGCATGTTGTCTTCGGCTTCGCCTAAATTCATAATTTTCCGGTTTTGTGCCACAATCCTTGCTAAGCACTCAGCACGAACGAATGAGAGAGTGACAAACGGGACTTAGCCACATGGAAGGAGCGACGTATCACAGAAGGTGGTTCCGAGCACAAACAAGGAACAATCATTTTTTAATTTTATTTTGAAGTGAAGTAAGAAAGCATCTTGATAAATGTTTATTTGGAAATTAAACGAAGCAAAAACTATCGACAAAGCCTTCACGATGTTGTTTCCAAATCAAGTGCAATTTTCGCAGCCACAGAATTCTGGGCACAAATTAGTTGCGTCACTTAGATTCAATGTTTTAGCAGAATGATTGAAAAATCATTTGTATAAAGCCACTTCTACGTAATTCTACATACGATGAGATGATATGTGATTGAAATTGCACGATGATGGCTGAGTGATGTTGTTATCAGCACAATTTTGCTGTCTGTATGACCGTGTAGATAAGGCATGTTGAATAACCTTTCCAGCTGACTTGTGTTTGAATCCTGGTCAGATGAGTCGCAGACCGTAAGAAGTAGGGCTGCAACATGCTTTCATCTAGTTCATTGCAAACTTTAATTATTTTCCTTGAAACTAAATTTGAAGCAGATACTTGCAAATGCTTCAATTATTCACTCTGAATTTACTATCTAGCACATTAATTCTTGAATGTATTGAAACATATAGATCTGACTTTTCGCCTTGTTTAAGTTAGTGAGACTAAGAGTGGATAGCATCTGTTTGTTGATGGTATTTTCAGCCGCTGGTCTATGCGCCGATTGCTAGATCTTTAGAGGAAGAAAATTACTGAAGCATGGAATAGTTGTAGAATTCTGCTGCAAAGCCATTGAGAGCAAGATTTGAAAGCACGATTTTTGTATTATTAGTGGCGTTTCGTCATTGACTTCAAGGCCAGATTAACAAAGGCATGTACACAAAGTAAAGTAAAATAGCAACATTAAAACAGAAAAGTTAGGAAAAACGGTCTAGAAAATCAGCTTTCAGAGCGTTGGTAAAAGAGGCGAAATTCACAATGTCTCTGATTCCTTGAGGAATACGGTTCCACGTTCGAGGTGCAGTTCAGACAATGCTCGATCCCCAAGTGTTTTGTGAGATGAAGGAGGCACGACAAGGGAGAGGCTACCACTGTTGCGCAATTTTCTTTTGTGGCTGCTTTCAGTCGCCAAGTTCACGGATTCAGTCAAATAGAATCATCCTTTCCCATGCAGACAGAGATGGATGAGGCAACTTATGTTGTAGGCTATGTGGTCTTGGAACCTGAGCCAACCAAGATCCTTCATGAGGGGGGCAAACTTATATCAAATTCTGGAGAGCAAAGCAGTGGAACGGATGCATTCAGAACAGCCTGTAGTCGCCTTTGCTGAATTTTGGGAAGTCCAGTAAGGACGACACTTTCATAATCCAGGTGAGAAAAAAATCCGTCTGAAACCGTCTGCTTACATCTCATTATTTAGTTGTCGTTGTCATGAAATTCTACTGTCCACGACATTCTACTGCTTTCAATGTCCATGGTCGTTCTAGTCACAGAATTAGATTGTTTAAGCGCATCACTTTGCTAGAAATGCAAACTGATTCAGAACGATGGCACATGCAGGAACTTACTAAGTAGTCAAATAGAAATGTTCAATGCCTTGCAGAGATAGGAAAAATAGTCGTGCGCCGCTTGCGGATTGATTCGAATTCCTTCAAAATGATTCGATCGCCACCATTCCTTCAGATTTGAAGAATTCAGATAATTGCACAAACGTTTTCTCGATAATGTTGGTCATTGGTTATTAGAAAAGTTAGCAGGCGCACGAAAAAACGTTCACAAACTTCTCTGTAAAGCTTGATATCGTCTGTGTCTCTTTGCTGTGTGATCCGGTGATAACAGTCACAGAAACATCGCACAATTTGGCGTGTTTAATGTTGAACTGGCTTCTAATTGTTCGGTTGCTATGGTATTATGTCAGCAGATTGTGCCATTTCATTAACGTTACATGTGTCAATGTTTCCGTTCTAGCAAAACAGAAGAAGAGACGACCTGTCTAATTCTGTGGTTCTAGTCCTTTATTGCTATCGTACAATTTCGGATTTCTTTGCATTGAAATAAACGGCAGTATATATTGGGAAATGTGCTATTTTCGTCTTGCCGTTCAAGTCATGGTGAATAATGCAATTAACCAATCAAAGAAATGATAAAATATAAAAATTAATTTACACAGGCAATGCACAGTATTGTTTTTGAAATGTATGAAATACATCACTGTTTCTCACACTCAAAGGAGACGCACTTTAATTGCGGGTGCGTTGAAACAGTTCTTCTAATGTTCATTTATGTTCTAAAGTGGATTGTCTGTTAACTGGCATGAAGAAATTAAAAATATCACGAGTTTTTTGAGAAAGTTCCTCTCCTCTTTTGTTTATTGACAATGAAATATAGCACTCTTGAGGAGAGAGAAATAATAGCAAGAGGAGACAAATGGAGGATGAATGTGACACTGATAGCTTTATGATTACTCCTTGTGTACAATAGTGTTATTTCAACACAGAAATCGACGTAAATTATGAAATCTGTTCGAAAATGTACAGATAATAATGTACATGTATTAGTGATCTTTCATACATGTAAAACAGGAATTGCGTTGCAGTGTAGCTAAAGGTCAAAAATTGGATTACATTTGAATATTTCTTGCACGTATTGTTAATATCGAATTCTCTGACCAACACCATAATTTGATAATGCAAAACACAGGTGCTTAGGCAACCTGGCCATTCCTAAGAAATCTAAGCTATCATTGTATGCGACGTTAGTTGTCCGTAAATATTTTTGTTTTTATCTTTGAAATGTCATAGAAGCATTAACTACGTCCATGTTATAACACGACAAGCAAGCTGAGCATTGAAGTCTTGCATGATTGAACAAATTCGAATAATTACATCATCCAATAATATTCCAGCAATGGATGACTCAATTAAAATTGTGAATGGGGCTGTTCATTAATCAAAATTCTGCCGGCAGAATTTTAGTTAATGAACAGCCCCAACATCAATATTGCGTAAATGAAATCCTCGAAGATTGTATTACGTCATTGTCCTTAATTGACATCAGAGTTCGACTCTGCATTTGAATTGGAAGTATCAAAACGCCAGAATTTGTGCTTAGAGCAAATCACAGAAAAACTACAGTGCTGGTATTATCGCTTTTTATAGCCAAACATCATATCGACTTCAAAAGATTAGTATCCTCTACAACATTTGTCGATAAATGGGTAGTCTAAAATGCAAAATGCAAATATTTATCGAAATGAATACATTTATAGTGTGCTGAATTTTGCGCGTGGACGTATGCTAAAAGTTTTGGGTTGCATCACAGACCACAACTTCATAAGCAACAATTTTGGACACTTCTGTGAACCGTTCATATCTAAAAGTTGATGTTGATCTAATCTTCGGTTTAGAAGTTTGAGTAATAATGTTGACGTCTTCTTACACGCTTTCTAGACCTCCAGTATATATAAATGCTGTGAAATGCAGCTTCAAGCGATTGAGTAGATTAACGGAGGCAGCAGTACGTCGACTATTGGTATAACTTCGTGTAAAAGAAATCCGAGTGAGTTTCATTTGAGAACAGTTCAGTCGACATGTTTGATTTTATCCTGGGATGAAATTTGCAACTTCATAATGTAATCTCAACATTACCAATGTACGGTACCATAAATGAAATTGATAGCAGGTAGCGGCCTTTCAGCACTGACTAAGGATCATATTGCAAATCGGGCCTGGATTGAATGTGTTGAAAATCCACTTTTGAATGCAAGGGGATATTGATAAGATTGCTTAATGCAAAGAATACTACTCAAATAAACGGATATGACATGCGAAAATTTTTCCTTCAAACAGTAAGATCCATGCTTATAAAACATAATACTGATATTGAAAATTGATGTTTTTCGTTAAAAGTTATGATGCAACATTATTGTAAAATTGACATAATTTAGAAGTTAGAAAAAGATGCTTTTCAAGGTAGCCTTTTATGAATTTATTCTGCCAGGTATCCTGGTATGAATTTTATCTCCCAGGAACGAAATTTACCGATTTTTGGTGAAAAGTTAAGTAATATAATAAAATTAAAAGTAAATAATTTGATGCATAAATCAGAACAATTTTCTTGTACCATGGCCACGCCTGATTTCTTCAGTGAAACCACATAGATAAATGCATCTGCTTGTGGGTTCGTCTAGAGCTGACACAATCATATCCCAGCCATAGTGTGCAATGGTAGCAAGCGATAGAAATTTTCATAGATATCCGTCTCTCTTTAGCTTGTGTGATTGGCCAAGCGCGCGCATTGCAGAAATAGCTCGCATCGGCAGACACATGAACCTCATCGGTCAGATTACAGACAGGCCTGTCAAGTGAAAGTACATATGTTTGACTCAATTTTTCTTTGTAATGAATTCGTCAAATGGAAATATAAGTCACACCGCTCGACTCTTCACGATCTAAATTTACTGTGTACGTTTAATGTGGTGTCATTCTTCTTATTCGTCAGAATTCAGACTTGAATTTGCATTATGTTTAATGGAAAATTGATCTTCTTGCCCCTCGAGACTAGTTCTTGTCATGACCATCAGTATTGAAGAAAGTGATCTCTAGACCGAAACACGCAGACCAGGTAATTTATCTCTGTGAGTGGAACACATCAAGACTGTCTAAAACATAGCGATCATTGGAATAAGAATTGAAGTAAATACAGTTCAAAGCATGTGCACTGTAAATTCCGTCATTGACAATACTGGAAAAGTTGATAAAGAAATCTAACAATCTATCGAATAGTGATTTACAGTGCACATGCTCTGAACTGTATTTACTTCCTCTCTTATTCCAAGGATCGCTGTGTTTTAGACAGTCTTGATGTGTTCCACTAAAGAGATCAGGTGTGGCCAAGGTACAAGAAAATTGTTCTGATTTATACATCAAATTATTTATTTACAAAACTGAAAGTACCGAAAGCGTATAGAATGGGCGGTTTAGTTTTAAGAGGACCTCAGTAAATGCGCTACTGTGGTTCCGAATCCCACACTCCGTTTATTGTCTCAACAAGCGATTTGACGCTCGATCAATGTTTAAATACATAATGTCCATTTATGTAAAAATCTAGCATTTCATTAAAACAAACTTTTTGTAGACAATGGTATTCGAATGTTCTGCGGCACGTGTTCACAGTTACAGAGCTGATCATAAAAAACGGACCACCTATTTTTCGCTAAATTCATTCGATTCTCATGCCTTTCTATCGTGTCGCGCATCAACGTACCATACATCATTCGAGAGCTTGTATTCTCAGCTTTACAATGAGATATGATAAACTTGCATTAGTTGCTGCATTTGGTGAGCAGTACTCAAATATAAAAATCATCCATTTTAAATATCGCAATTTTTCAATAAGAAAAAATGTGAGTATGATAGTTAATCAGGCACGGAGAGAAAGACCGTTTTCTGAGGTCTCTTTTGACATACTGTTCATCAAAATCGGTGAACTAACAGAAAATTAGCGATATCATGAAGTTATCACAACATCATGGACTTTCTGTTAGTGTTGCAAAAATGTTGATGTCTGGTATCTTCAGAATCCTTGCGTTGTAAGGAATTCGAATATGCAAGTTTTATTCATATAAGTACAATAGCTGTTCTTCAAACGTCTTCAATATTTTTTCACACTTCCGCAAAAGCACATAAACAATCGGCAGCTGCTATGAGAGAACAAAGACATGCTTTCGCTAGTTGTCTTGCTTTGAACCTCCGTTCACCTTAGATGGTGTTTGCTTACTTTTGCGTAAATGATAAAAAATATCGAAAAAGTTTGAAAAAGAACTGTTGACTTTATATGAATAAAACTTACACATTTGTACTTCTTACATCACAAGGATTCTGAAGATACCAAGCATGAACATTTTTGATTAAAAAGTGAGAACATAACATTTTCAAACAAAATAGTTCATGATGTTGTGATAACTTCACGATATCGCTATTTTCTATTAGTTCACCGATTTTGATTAACGGTATGTCAAAAGAGAGCTCAGAAAATGCTCATTCTCCCCGTACCGGATTAATTATCACACTCACATGTTTTCTTATTGAAAAATTGCGATTTGCAAGCTGAGCCATTTTTATATTTTGAGCACTGCTCAGCAAATGCAGCAACTAATGCAAGTCTATCATAGCTCATTTTAGAGCTGAGAATACAAGCTCTCGAATGATGGCACGTTGATGTGCGACACGATTGAAAGACATGAGAATCGATTGAATCTCATTGAAATTAAGGTGGTCCTTTTTTTAAGATCAACTCTGTAGATTATTTTTGCGATTATCGATTACTATTCCTTTCCACCGTATCGCAAGCATGGTAAACTAAATAAAGTCTCGAAAAATAAATCAATTGAGACTAGAAAATTATATCAAATATCGGTCAAAATCAATAGCCCAAACAGTAAAGTAACCAATACACCGGTCGTTCTGCGCAAATACCTCTTACAGGGTAAGTGTACATATTATGAACTTTGTTAAAGCTTATGATCTGTTCATGGTCCTTGTCATTATGATAGACTGATAAATGATTTCTTTTCTAAATTGTCGTGGGATTCATGTATACTGTGAACTATAAATGGTTGAATATAATTAGTCTTTGATACAGAAGTCTGTAAAAAGTGCAAATGGCAATTTGCTTTCACTAGGAAAATATAGTTGAAATATTTTTGTAAACTTCATGCGCGTGTAGATGTAGCATATAATGATATGATGACTTGGACAACTAAGATTGCTATTCAGATCGAAATTGTCATATTCAAGCATGCTTTGAACTTCAAATGGTCGAAGGCAGCAATTACTCTTCATTTTCCATCATTGAATTCACTTTCATTTGTAGGTATGTAAACGGAATAACAATACCACATTTACAAGTTTGAGTTTGAAAAAAATATTCACATTTCAAATTACATGTATATAGCTAAAATAGATTATTGAAATAAATCATCTTAAATCATCTTTTCTATCCGCATCAGTTAAAGTTAGAATCGGTTAAGCTATTTGCGTTCGCGAGCGGGACGGTGGTTTCGGTTTCGACGGTTTTCTTGAATTCCTTGTAGCATTTTATAAGGGTTCACTACGCATGTATGAAGGACGGGACGACCGCTTTTCTAATTACCCGGCCCGTACATGCATCTAAGCATAGAGAGCCTAATTCTACTGCCATGAATTTTCGATACAGGGCCTAGTCAACGTCAACGCTTGAGAGAGAGAGAGAGAGAGAATAAGAGAATAAGTTTGTATTCGTCAAAAATAAAAATCAGAAATACATGGATCACAAGGAAAATAACTAAAAATCAGGTTTCTTTACAAGGTCTGTGAGACCATTATATACAAGAGTAGACATACTCTTGTACAATTTTGTCGACGGTTTGTCTTACAGAATGGCACTGATACACGACAATTATTTGGGTGTAAAACAATCGAAAATAAAGGATGACTTTCGCTTTGACATTTATCAAATAGTTTTAGGAACAGCGTGTGGAGTGGAACTTAGTTCTGTTTTTATTACAAGGACAAATTTGAAATAACTGTAAGCTAATGTCATTTCATACTTGAGGAGTGGTAAATTGCAGCATTGCTGACATCCGTTTCCTTCATGTTCTTCCTTATTAACCCCATTTATCACAACAGAACATTCTTATTTACGCGATATTTTTAGCATTTTAAATGAGAATCGTATAACTGCTTGACGCTGGGGATATCCCACTCCCAATCAGACTAATCATCTTGTAAACATCAAGAAAATTGTGGGCAGAATTTATATATGTCTAAGAAATATAGCTTCCATTATAGCGAGTTGCTCAAATAGATTACTTATTCGTCAAATTTAGCAGAATTCTGAATTTTGATCATTTTCTAACCAAAGATAGAGCAAATTTCATACTATATTTCCTTTTTGGAGCGATTAAAAATATCGTCTATCACTGTCTCAAAGACAATAATTGTCATTTGGTAAAGGAACATCCTCAGATTAAAATCTCTGAGAGCGATATCATCCCTTCGAACAATTATCAGAAATCGAGACAAGACATCGATTTCTAAAACATCTGATTCCTCATGGACATATCGACCTACCCAATTTCATGCTTGAAACCTCAAATTTTGATCTTTTTACCTGTGTTTAAAGATGGAAAGCAAATCAATGGGAAGTTGAGGTGGATGAATACACGTAGAAGTAAAGATCTGGCAACTGAATTGATTTCAAACTTTAATTGTATCGGATATCAAACGAATGCTAGAATCTCGAATGTTTAGAATCATTTCTTTTTTAGTATGACTGGAGAGAGTAAGTCAATTATTTCACTATCGATCGGACCTCAGATAGACGATGACATGAAAGTATTTACTGCAAAGTTATTACATGAGGCATACATGCATGCTCGCACATGTACTAGCGCATAGATGTCCGTATTAAACTGCGTGATTCCGTATTCTGGTCCAGACAAGACATATTGAAACATCGAAGTTCTAGTCAGTCAGCCAAAACGAGTTTCTGCATCGAAAGGGGCCGAACATGATATTTTCACAAAGTGATGTACACTCAATACCTACTGCGAATGTGCGCGTCTGCCGAGCTCTAGTTAGTTCCTCTTCATGTCAAACACGATCAAAGACATAAACATGCTAATCCAATCGGACGCACAATGCAGATTTTGGCAGAATAATAATAATAATAATAATAATAATAATAATAATAATAATAATAGAAACTTTATTGGTCCACAAGAACAATTCGGTAGACGCATTACAGATCACAGAACGTAAACGTAAGTATACAATTCATTCATACGCACATAATTATTACAAGAAATGATGATGAGAACATAAGAAAGAAAGAACCTATTTACAAAACATTATGAACGATGATTTGAAGCGGACAGTTTTTGTAAGAGGAGGGCGAATAGAAAGGGTAGAACGAGACACTCGGGTTGAAGCTTCATCAAAAATAGGTCGAAGGGGATGATTTTGATCGTCGTTAATTTTGTGGATGAGTTGCGTACAGATGGAGTCAACTGCTTCTCTGATATGAGGTATTATTGGTTGGCCGATTATCTGCGCGGCCCTGCGCTCAACTTTCTCTAGTTTCCTCCAAAGGTATCCTGAAGCATTTACAAAGACAGGACAACAATATAGAATAACTGATCTTATGAAAGACAAGTATGCATTGCGAATCATGAAAGGAGGAAATCCTGCTTTTTTCAGATTCCACAGAATGAACAGTCTTTGACACGCCTTGGAAATCGTATGGTTAATATGGATATTCCACTTAAGGTCCGCGGACAGGTACATTCTCAAGAGTTTGAGCGAAGAAACAGTATTTAAAAGGTCGTTCTGTGATTTGATGGGGGGGAACAATCAAATTATTTTTCGTGATAACATTTAAAACTGTACATTTTGAAGAATTCAATTTGAGTCCAATAGTGTCGGACCAAGAGGTGACGTTGTCGAATTCTGTTTGTAGCTGGTCTTCCTCACTCTCTCTCTCACAAAATGTAAAATAGTTAGGTCATCGGCGTACATAATAGTGGAAGAATTAGAAAAAAGAGTTGAAAAACTATCAACAGCCATGCAAAATACAAGCGGGCCGATGACACTTCCCTGTGGAATACCCGCAGAGATGGAGAACCACTTCGACGTAGAGGAATTAATCCGCACTGCTGCATGGCGGTCCATGGGGAAGCTGCGCATCCAGATTGAATGTGGCAAACCAAATTTGATACAGGCATTGATTATAACATCATGAGGCAACATGTCAAAAGCTTTAGAGAAATCGACGGTAAGGACACGCACTGCCCCCGATTTACCATCAAGAAACTGCAAGATCTTTTTGTACAAAAGTGTCATGGCGACGGATGTGCCTCTGGAAGGAACGTAGGCGAATTGTTTTTCACTGATTTTATCAATGACATGCGGAAGGATCCAATTCTGTGTGACAATGCGCTCAAGACACTTAGAAAGGGTGGGAAGCGGTGAAATCGGCCGAAAGTGCTGCAATTCCGAAGGGTGAGGGCACTTTGGGATGGGTGAAATGAAAGAAATTAAACCTTCTATGTTTTCTCTTGTCAACTGAAAAGTTGCAAGTCTAGAGCTATAATTTTCGGCAAGATTTGTCTTCAGGTCATTTCCTATCGTGTGCATGTGATATTATTATGCTTCTGATCGGCGATGTATGTGAGAATGTGGTTCAATGTGGATAAAGTGGGCCAACATGTTGGTGTTTGCCGACAGCTGGAGGCTTGCCAAATCTGAATGTGAGTAGCTTCATAGATAAATGTTCATGAACATGATGAAAAGTGACCTGAAGACATTCCATGTCAAAATTATGGCTCTAAACTTAATATTTTTCAGTTGATAAAAAATACATAGAAAACATCATTTTAGCCAAAATCTGCAGTCTACGTCCCATTGGAATAACATGCGTGTATCTTTGATTCTATCTGACCAGAAGAGGAACTAACTAGAACTCACAGACGCGCAGATTCGCAATAGGTATAGGGTGTACATCATTCTGTGAAAGTATCATTTTCGGTCTCGTTCCCTGCAGAAACTCGTTCTGGATGCCGGACTATTCATAGCCATACTCGATCTGATAGGAGAAAAGATCAGTTTTCCATTTTTTTGCTCATTGCTTCCCCAACCAAGGTTATACTACTACTCTAGGGTTGAGGTAGCCTTTATGCATACGCAAATTCCACTAGGTTAGGGTCAGTAACCTCTAGTATGCGCGTAGATTCTCGAACCCTGCGCCTCCAATTTGGTGCAGAAGTACGGCCCTAGACTAGCTGAGCTATCGTGCAAGCCACCGAAGTGGACGAAAATTCAATCCCTTATTCTGAATTCTGATGGATGAACACGCTATCTCATTTCAAGCATGCACAATTGCGAGGGGATGACCGGCGTGAGTCAAATTTCTATTTAGCCTATTGAATTTGAAGAATATATCATAGAGCCAACTTGTGTCAAACGTTGGTTTTAAAGACCTTAGTTAAAAATTAGTGACCTTCTAAATTGCACTTTGAACTTCGCTATGCACAGGCAGCACATAAACCACTTTTTTATTATGATAATCATCGGCAAAAAAATTTTTCTGGGGTCAGTGAATTGAATAAAAAGTTGCCTGCTCAAGACTTTAAACACGATTGATGGACGAAGATTTTGACCACACTTCATTGAGAAATGACGAAGAGTGGAATCACCGAAGTGTGGATGTGAGATGCCGTCCGAATTACGGACAGTATTTGATCGCTTATCATTTGAAAACTGGAAATGTACTCTAATCAAACCTACCTTCATTGATCTGGCAATACGACGAGATACGACGAGTTCTCAATGAGAAACGTGCACACTATAAGTGTACAATGTTGGGAATATTACACGACACTGACCGATGGAGGGTCGCCATCTACTACAGTGATAGTGAATGGATTGGAATTCTGGGAGAAGTAGCATGTTGATACATCTGATGTATTGAGACCATTCCTGGATTAATCATTCAAAAAAATTTTTTTCAAAGAAAAACCGTAAGAAGCGGCGACCTGACTTTATTTTCAATCAATTATACACGTACTCTGTCACAGCAATGCGTCTAATGACTTTTTTAGTCTTCATATCTTTTGCATCTAAAAATAATTAAGAATGATCAAACGAAACTGCTTTTTGAGAATGCTCATAACAAGATACGAAGAAAGGTATCTTTCACTTCATTCATTAGGGCAGCACGAAGAAGAGTCCCATTCTGCAATCGGCATCTTTCTTCCGCACATGCAGACTCGGTCGAATTGCTGTCCGATGTCAAGACGCTAAAGAAGATCATGGAATAAACGGCCCCGTGTATCCTTAACCTGCTCGTCCTCTTTCATGTTGGCGACGAATGAAACCTTCCACTTTCCCGTACAGTTCACATTGTAAATTCACGTGAAGCTCGCGAATCATTGCGTCACAGCAATCATCGAACAAAAGCTACAATATACTGTGTGAGATAGTCAATTCTCAAAACAAGACACCATTTCATTCGGCTGCATATTTATTCTATCCGTTCGGGAAACTGTTGACAGCCTATATGCTGATAAAATTGATGAGATGGAGTCTTAAATGAATATATGGAATGTTGAAGAGATCAGGCGCTGTTGTTGACTTAGAAACTCATTATCATTCCATACTTTCCATAAGGATTCCATCTAGTTTGTCAACACTTTACTTAGCAGAAGGTTCACGTAGAGAACCGAGAATCTCTTGTTTTAATTTTCCCAAAGTAGTGCTATTTATTAATTACCACCGATTTTAAATGGTTTAAATGGTTTTTTGCTTTAAGTAGATTCTATTCAATAGTTATTCGGAAGACATGACAGACTTCTGCTTATAAGATGTTGAACTTAGGTGAGCTGCAAGTGTGTTAGCAGCTAAATCAAAAGCAAAAGCGAGTAAAATAGATAAAATGATCAAAAGAAATTGTGGTATATACAAAATCCTGTATCTAGAATATAAATTTTTGGATACATAGTAGCTAAATCACAAGGCAACCGTGATGGCCAAAATCTACGCTATAAAATTCATAATCTCATTTTCAGCGTAAAATACAGGGAGAGAATCACAATGCTTACTTTCACGCATCAATGAACAACCCTGTCTCGATCATCCATTTTTAAGTACCATTTCTAAGCGTGTTTATCTCACTTAGATAGCAGTATCATGAGCTGAGATACATAATGCTATCAACTAAAACTGCGAAACCTAAAAATGTTCAAAAAAGACGGAAAAAGAACGGAAAGAATGAATTGATTAACACAGTCAACACGCTTAGAGTGCCAAATATTTCTTGCAATTCGATTCACGCTCAACGTGGCTGTATAGGTGTATCACTGTAGCCTATATAACTGTAAAACGCTCCCCTCAAAGAAAAGTTTTTATGAGAATTCATGAAATTTAATGCGGATTCATGAGATTTTTATGAGAGCTCATGAGAGTATAAAGACTATGATATTCTCATAAGAAAATATTTAACTTATGATGTTCTCATGATACTTTGATGAGAATATAATGAGTGGTAATGAGAACATTCATGACGATAATATCTCATGATGCGTTCATGGGTAATTCATGAGCATTCATGAAGTTTTTGTGAAAATATGTTTACAAGTATTAAGGTCTACATGCTAGCCGTGAAAGGAAAGATTCATAAGAAAGCTTATTCAATCGATGAGAATCTCCAATTTTAATCTATGAGAGATAATAGGCAAAAATATAGAATATATCATAGCGATGTTCAACAGCCTTTACGAAATTGTGCATATAATTTGACTTTGCAATTAGCATTACTATGCAACATGTTGAAAATATATACATATATACAATCCCAGTTTAATATCTTTTGAATAATGATGGATTAGTTTTGCGAATACTAAAATATTATGCTGGACATGGAGAGGGAATGCTGTGGGGCAACGTGGCGCGGCTAAGAAAGCTCCGATAACTAGTGCCAGAAAAATAAATTTAGAAGCATGAAAAAGCAACTGATAATTTATTATTGTGATTTTTATGAAAAACCCATGAAATTCGATGAGATGTATAAAAGAAAAATCTCATAAAATCATGAAGAATTTTCGTGAGGGTCACTACCAAATACATGCAAAGGGTGGATACCAAAATAAATTTTGGTATGTTGTTTTGAATCAGCCAATCACAGAAGGAGTTGTTCGTATCGCTACATACCAAACACATTTACGAATATATAGGAATGGAAGTCACTATTCATATGCAAGACATACCAAGTCTCTTTAAAGATACGAGAATTTCGCATCAATTGTTAGTTTCAAATTGTATGTCAATCTAGTATCAATTTGATCATACTCGCTTGACCCAGAAATCGGACCTATTCACTGGGCCAAGCCGACGGTATAGAGGGATTACGAGTGAAGGCAGAAGATAGCTTATTGTCTAGTTATTGACAGAATGATGGCAGCATTCACTTTATAGCAAGACCGCGGACCTCGGAAGGGAAATCACTAATGGCGGCCTTTTATTAACTCAATTTCATTTACGACAGACTTGTTGTCGACTTACATGTATTATCACTCTTCGGTAAACTTCAAGAAGCTGCAACATCTACGACCCATTCAACTTCATGTACGTTCAAAGACCTACTTGATTATACGCATAAGTTTTAATGAGATGATGTTTTATCTTCAACTGGATTACGTGACATTGACTCTTCCAGCATCGATGATTAATTATTTAATCACAAGACGGATGAGATTTAAGTAAAAATTGTCACGTGAAAATTGAAGCGTTGAAAATACAGCGATTATTTTCCGTTCGACAAACAGGATGCACTGTGCATGAAATTCATACAAGAAGTTCAGACATGAAATTCTTCGAAATTTTAAAATTTGTATCATCCTTTGTTTGAGAAATGTAATGAGATACTTTGCTTTCTAAACATGAACACAATTTCCGCTTTATTGTGATGAGAGTATTAATTCGAATGTTATTCTTCCTTTGATATTCAACGTATCGAGGATGTAAGCCTTTCTTCTTGCATGAGTACAAGCTGTGATATGATAGTTGATTCACAGCAAGTGAAATTGACTTGATTGTCTGCAGATATGTATTCTGTGTCTTTTTTTCTTTTTATTTACTACTACAAGCGTAACTGATGCTCTCACCAATTGTGTACCCTACTTTGCGTATCCTACCGTCACTGAATAAGCATCAGAGGCAAAATATATCCGGTTTCTTTAATTTACATTTTACATAGTTGCTTTTGGTGATTATAACGGGGGCAGAGTGCATGCCATCAGCGTCTGTTTTCTAATTTTCTATTTACATTTTGGGAAATTCGCGGATAATAATAATAATGAACTTTTCTTATCCTCGGAGCATTTTAGGAAGAATCCTTTTTAGAAAATGGCCGAGCAACGCTCTCACACAAAAAATATCAAGATAAGAAGATCAGTTGGTAATGAACAATGAAAAAGATGATGAAAGTTCACTCGTTACAAATTTGAAATGATGATCAAAGCACAAATTCTTGAATGACCTAAGAGTTTGTGATTGTCTTATGGTAGCAGGAAGTTCATTGTATATGGATGGCGCACGAACGGAAAAACATGTACTTTCTAGCTTGGTTCGGTCAAAGGGAACACTGAGCAGATTTTTCTCGGTCGATCTCAAAGAGCGCACGGTACTGCGAGACGATAGCATGTCACTGATGTAAGATGGTGCCAATCCATTCAAAGCTTTATAGACCATGACCGATGTCCTGTACTTTGCACGCAATAATGAAGGAAGCCAATGTAATTTTTCAAACATGGCGCTCATGGATACATTGTCTTGGCGTATTTTCGATATCATTCTCATTTTTTTTCCTAATAGATGATCCAAGAATAAATATATTCTACTATTAATTACATGTACTCACAATGTTCAAAAACAGAAATTATCGGTGATGGTGAGGAACATCGAAAAATCAAAGTTTTAGGTAAATAGAGGCAGTAAACATTGAGTGCATCCACAGCTAGAAGATGAGAACAGGCTTGAATAGACATCTTTTCATCCGCAGGCCTAGTTCACATTCCTCAATATCAGCACATTTTCCTATTAATGCGCAGCCACACCCTTAGTAAATTTGAAATATGTAATTATCATATCAAAATCAAACTCTTCCAACCAAAATTGAACCGAAACGAGAGATAGGCTGTCTGATGAGCTTTGTGTATCTTTGCATGATTATATTTGCTTTATCAAGTGCAAGTGTGTCAATAAGGTACTAGGTACTAGTATAGTCGTATTTTCTTCGCACAAAATTTTGCATGCATTCTTTAGCCTTTGTAGATAAATACCGCAATTAAAAAAGCGTGAATAGGATTGAACACAAAAATCGCTTTATTTGCTGACGGATGTAGCTCACTAATTTGGTATGGGCTCAACATGGCTGTTACATGACATCTGAAACGATTAGTCATACTTGCATAATTTGGCAATCATTCGAAATCATGCTGCTTTCTATCATTCGTTCTGCAACTCAGTTTCTCCAGCACCTTTTGTTCTTCACTTACATTGATTGCCTTCTTTGCAAAGAAATATGAAAGCATCTTAAAAATGAAAGGAATAATCTTTCAAAACATATATTTCAGTCCTTTATTCGGTCAATTTTCCCGAAAATAAACCAATATTTCTAATAAACATCCGATTTGACAATGTGATATCTGAATATGATTGACACGATAATGAAACTCTTTCATATTTCAATAGAACTTTTCATATCTACGCTTGCGACTCTGTATATCATTAGCCGCATGCTGTTTCTCCATATGTGCTTCCTTCCTCGCCTATTAACTTTCTCTCTTTGCTTTATGTTCGTATTCCTCAGTTCCTTTTAACATAATTGTTAGGCGAGACGAACCAAACTCTTTTTCTTGAGCTTCTGTCTCGAAAATTTATAGTCACATTAATCTAAGGTGGAGAAGACTGAAAATCTTCCGGTTGGCTTTGAAACTCTCCTCCAAGTCATTAAGTAAGTATATCATGCAAAAAGACAGAATCATTGTTATTGATTGCCTATGCCATGATTTCAATCAAGTGTTCTGAACTACTGAATCAACTACTGTATATGAAAACAATTATCTCCCTAGGTATTGAATTCAACAAGTCTGGATAACCTAAGAGATGAAATCAAGAATGCATTAAGTCTAGAAAAACACCTAAGTGTATTTTATGTTTATTGTCTAGAATTAATAACCTGACATTTTGTTTTACACAGCGTACAATATAGTGATGTATTCTTAAGGTGAATCATCTAAAGTGGAATAGCCACCGAAATAGACAGGTTGTCTCTTCTTCTGGTTGTCTAGAAAGGAAAAATTGGAACATGTGACGTTAATGAAAAAGCACAATCATTGATTAATAAAGCTCATGTATATATACTTTCTATAATAGCAAGTAAATCTAATGACTGACATCAAAATAAATATGTCTGTAAAGGATGTCGAAAATTGATTTATAAAATATTCATGCAATGTCTATCAGTATTCAGTGTTATCAACGGGATTAAATGAGATCATTTCCTCTTTGAAGCTCATTTTAATGTATCTCCAAAAGTAAAGTTCACAACTGAGATTTCTCTCCAACGAGTCCCGCGTTGAGAATTTTGATGGAGGAAACCCTGTATAGATACCCTATTATTATCTTAGAAATGAGCAAGTATCACATGCATGTGTCTCTACTAGTTTAGGTATGCGTACAAGAAGATGAGTAGCCTAAATTATGAGCGTGATTCTTCAGATGAAGTACAGTCTATGCTACTTCAATTTAAAATATTCAAATTGGGACGGCAGTGCACACCATGACTCAAATATTCATCATCAAATGTGTAAATTCCGAGTGTGTAAAAACATTTTATAATAAATTTCAAGAGAAAGTTGATTCCAAAATATCACAGTGCGAAAGTGATCATCTATCTATTCAGAAATTCGAACTTAACTTTCCGACTTTTGAAAGCAGTTTTAAATCACCACATCTTAGTCAATGCAATGATCAGCAAATTATATTCAAACAAGCAAAGCTACTTTTTTCCCTACTGGGAATTTATTTGATTGTGACCCTCTCCTGTTTATTAGGTATTTACAACGGTTGTCCTCAATCGTCAAAGTACGCGGTGTTTCATGCTGAGAGCGTCTTTGCAATAATCATAAAAATGAAACCGATTGGTCTGTCGCACAATGTGTTTTAAGAAAATTGTCAGTTTTTAATACATTAAAAAATGTATTTTAGAAAATCATAATTTTCATTTTATTGAAAATTATCAATTGTACAAAAGCAACTGAACAATTTTTCTACTTGATTGTTCACAGATTCCATAGCAACCGGTTTGAGCCCGATACCCGTAAAACATGAAAACCTTTCTGGCACCACATGCTCGTATAAATAGTTCATTTTATAAAGAAATGTTTCATGATTGTTGGCAGCCGATTTCGAACGTGCTCCGTAAATGGTGACTCCTACAATGATACCGGGAAAACAAACCTAAAGCAATGTAAAATGACTTTGTCTGGCATATTCTATCGAATCCTGTATATACCGGTAATTATCAAATCCTCAATATTCAAATTGTCTGAAACTAAGATATTAAATGAGTGAATTTCGATACGAGAATTAGCAGCATTCAAGCGATTCAGAACAAATTACTGGGAATCATTAGTTCATGACGTGCTTCATTACACCATTTTACTTCCATACCAATGTAGAGACGAAAATAGGGCATTCCAGACCTGGAGCACATTAGACTTCATAATTGAACTCCCTTCATCAGCCACTGAGATGTATCGAAAAACAGTATGAAAAGTTCATTCATTACTACTTGTGAGATCAAAATTGTGATGAAAATCGAAATTCTTCATGGATAGGAATTTGCCTTGGCAGCGAATAACAAATTGCAAATCGATATTATTTTGCTAACATCATTTTATAAATGTGAAATTCTTTCTGTCAAAGCGTGGCAAGAAAACGTAGTGATATTAACATTGATTTATGAGATATTGGTTACAGTATCAAAGTATCATATCTTGGTGAACAGAAGATTTTTCCAGTGCTATTTGTGTGATGCATGTAACGTAGCATTATGTTCAAAATAGCTGTACGTATTATATTCCCAGTAAGAAGGAATCTCATCAAACGTATAGCATGAGCGTAGAGGGTAACTGAAACACAAAAAAGAGATAGGTTGACTTCGCCGTGGAGTTTCTAGAAACATTTCTATTTGAAACTTTTTCATTGAACACTGAAAAATATGCGAGTTTGTGTACATGTGCATGATATAGTTGGAGTAAGATGTAATTTAAATATGCAGGTAAAACGAAGGCAGTTACTAGTCATTTGATATTATAAATCGTCGGATTTCCATATCAAATAGCTTTTATTTTAAAAGTGCAAGTGAAGCATCTTGGTTTGTTGACCACCACAGTAAATAATCAAATAGGACATAAATGTAGCAACATGATGCGTTTTGACAGAAGTTGAAGATAACAAATAATATTTTTCAGACGGTCATATCCTATCTTCGCTGACATAAGCAAGAGTTATGGGATTCTTTAGCATTTGCCTATCAGTGTGTTTAGTTGTGAAATACAACATTACACAACATAGGTGATGTAATCAAACTAATTACATGCACAATCATTAGCTATTGCATGTCATTGCCTCCGGTACTTCCTGCAAAATATCACACAGATCCTGACGACAATCTCTCAGCGATAATTAGATTAACGATAGCGAAACAGTGCATCTGCATCTTGATGTTGCACTGATTTTACCAATATATCCACAGAGGGACGATAGCTTGGGAGGATTTGTAAATGTTCCGTATCCATCCTTTGCAGCGAAAATTCATAAACATCTTTCTCTGATAATAGAAATCCGACACGGCACATTACAAAACAATAGAACGTCGTGGACATGCGTTGCCCAGTGGCGGGCGCAATTCCGAATCGTGCGACTCAGTGCACGATTAATCGAAAATCGTGCGATTCTGAATATTTTGAGATTTTCTCATCTTTAGTGATTAGAAGCCTACAGTCAGTCTGGTTGACATGTCCTTAATTTCTAGATCATTGGTTTCATTATAAATTCGATTATTTCCATTAAAATTGAGGTTATCAGACACTAAGTCTATCTAGACATTAAAATCATTCCTACTCTATTATTTAATACGATTCTCTGTTTTTAATGTTCGAGAGTGCAACATAACAAATAAGAACATTGAGAAGATCGTAAACAAGGCATAAAGAGTCTTGGGAATCTATTATTAAGAACCTACTGCTTTTACTACGAACTATTACTCTCAGACTATATTACATCACTGAAGATGTCTCAACGGCTTAACATACATGTATGGTGCCTTCAATCCATCTCTTGTGAACTCGAGTTCGTGGCTATTTGAGACGGACACACCTTTTTGCTACCCGGTATTTGCATTTATTGATTAATTGAGCGGAATCGATTGACTGCGGCATCCACTGGCGTTGCCATGACAACAACACGTAAACGATGGCGGCTTCCATTGGCTGACAGGTTGTGCACCGGCGCCTTCTCAGTATTCTTTGTAGACTAAAGATGCTATAATTTCCCTTTAAACATAAAATCACTTTGATAAAGTAACTTACAATATATTGACTTAGGGCAAAAAATTGTAACTGCGGCAGGTGAAATTCCAAAATTCGTTGTATTAATGGAATGCTTGTCACTGCATGTTGACATCTATATTTTAGCGCCAGAATTGTTTCATCACTGCACCTCAAATTAGGGTTCATTCTCAGTTCTAATCAAAAAGAACTGAAGGATTGCAGTTGAAGTTCTGGATTGAAATTATCGAAAATAGTCATAGAATTTAGAAAATAAAGTGGGTAGTCATTTAAAACCTAAAATTGAAATGATGCAAATTAAATTGGAAATTGGCAAAATGGGAGCAAGTTAATTATGCATCAATCAATTAGATTAAGCAAACTAGTCTCATATTAAAGTAAGGGGCTGAAATTGAACAAGCAGTTAAACAAGTGAAGGTTGGAATAGCATCAAGTAATGGAATATCTTGTGACATCGTCTGCAACCTAATATCGAGATAATTAACTTATTTAGAATTTAGGAATGACATGTGCCGGAGAAATCATATATATTAGATCAGAAAAGATATTTTTTGTCTTTTCGATTAAATGATTTTTTTAGCTTTCAAAACTCGATCATCTTGCAGATTAATTTACATTGTCGAGGCAAGATGAAATGTCATCAGAATTCTTGACCGAATCCAATGAATTCCTGTAATTACTTTCCTGCTATTTTAACTTCCAGAAATTAACACAGATTGACATGTTATTCTGCTTATGACAAATGAAAGCACAAAGTGACTCAATAGTCTATGAAATGGTAGCCACAGAAATTAGACACTCTATGGTATTAAGGGACTAGAACGGACGCATTGAAAACAACTTCATGAACACCGTATTCATAACAACGGCGCCTTAAAGCGAAGGCGTCACAGAATTTGACAGGTCGTCTCTTCTTCTTCCGTTTGACTAGAAGGGAAACATTGGAACATGTGACGTTAATGAAATGGCGCAATCTCCTGACATAATACCATAGCAATCGAACAATGAGCAGCCACTTCAACATGAAACACGCCACATTGTGCGAAGATTTTGTGACTGGTATCAACCGGATCACACAGCAAAGAGACACAGACGATGTCAAGTTCTACAGAGAAGTTTGTGAACGTTTTTTCATGCGCCTGCTAACTTTTTTTAAAATGATCGGAGGACCCAACATTATCGAGAAAACTTTTGCGCAATGATCTGAATTCTTCGAATCTGAAGGAATCGTGGCGATCGGAGCATTTTGAAGGAATTCATAGCAATTCGCAAGCGGAACACGACTATTTTTCCTATCTCTGCAAGGTATCAAAAATTCCTTTTTGCCCACTTAGTAAGTGCCTGCATGTGCCATCGTTTTGAATCAGTTTGCACTTCTATCAAATATACATCTACGCTTAAACAATCTAATTCAGTGGATGGCGGCTTCCAGTGGTTGACAATGGTTAGGTGCCGGTGTTACTCTTCTTACCTGCTCTCATTTTCTGGGCAGAAAGTGTAATACAGCATAGAATTCCGGGAGAAAAACAGTTGAAATTTTTGGATGTGACACTTAGTTTCTGTGCTATTCACTTCCTCCCTCTTTGAGCTGAAGTTACAATGCTGAGATATCGAGGCTTGTGACTTCTGCGAGACTTTATTAAGTTTGCACTTGTCTCTCTTTTCCGAGGGGGAAATTAAGCAACAGAGGTTTTCTGATATGTCTTTCCGGTCAGAGAATTAAATTGGTGGAAAGAGAATATTATAACAAATATTAAGCAAGGCAAAACAAGGTGCTTTTTTCAAAGAACAGATACCGCGATAGTATTTTGATCATCCCAGTTGAACTTTTAGAAGCAATTGTTTTAAGTAAAGACAGAGATGTAGGAAGCTAGAGGAGATTTCCAAGTGACAGGCCTTTATTGGGTCACCTGCCTTACATTAGAAGGAATATTAAATAATGTCATGGAGTTCCAGGACCCATCTGGGTAAAATGGGGTCAATTTGACACGGCTGCTATTACATAATTTCATATCAAATTGAAATTCATCATTGAAAATATTTGCTGCTCTTATTTCCCCTTTCTAAAGATTGAAAAAATGATAATTCAGTTACAATCTGTTCCTGAAAATGAACGTTGTATCCATGTTCTTGCCGGTTTCTTCAGATAGGAAAATGATGATTTCGACAGTCTTATTTGCATAATCATTATGAATCATTATCATGTCACAAACACATCATTGAAGCACAACAAAGACTAAAAAGCTTCGAATTGCCCTTCTATATGTACTTATACTTCGTCCTTTCTAATACAGTGCGGAATGACACGATAGATGTAATTTGCTGCAAATCATGTCGATAGCTGAGCTATAAATAAAATTCATCAGCATACCAAATGCTACAATTCATTTTGATCAGGATAATTCATCTGCAAGCATAACTGGAATGATGACAAAATTAGTCTGCAAAAACTTTATTGCCTGTCATCGTAAATAGCACAAAATTCAAATAGAATAATCTCCATAATGTCTATACCGTTATGATGTCGTGTATCCTGAAAAATCAAGACCATGACGAGTACAAGAAAATCTTGACGATGAGCAATTTGACAACTGCATTTGTAAATAGTGAGAAAGCTAGAAGGATCATGCGATGAGTCGAAAATTGATCTGATAAGTCGCATTGAATGATTTTTGATCATCTTTCATTAATGGAAGCTAATAGCTTTGTCTCTTTTGATAAAAAGCACTTTTATTTTCAAATGTAAGCGTACAATGCATGTTTTGATTTAGTTACTTGCAGATATTGTCTTCTTGACTTATCCATTATTAGAATGATGAAGCGATTGAAGCTTTGTAAATAAACAATCAAGTTAAAACCGAAAGCTATAATTCGATGTTTTTTAATAGCAATTTATGTAAGATAATGAAAAAATTGACGCCTGCATGGGATGCAATGACAATGCGTATTGATAAGGAATTGGCCGTCCATGTCGGATGCAAATAGGCTACTGCCTTCAAAACAAGACAAGAAAGGTGTATTTGCGAATTGAAACTTAAAAGTTACAGTTACAGGGTACAGAGATTTAAATAGAACTTTTGCAGAGAATTATGCGTTTTTTACCATTTGGAAGAGTTGTCATCTAATTTAGAATAAACCCATGGAACAAATGAATGCAGTCGTCTAGCAGTCATAGCAACAGGCTGACGTAGTTGACCAGAGCATGTCAATCCATCAGGGAGATGCACATCATGCAAAGGGTGCACGGAGAGGATTCACATTTCCCGGAAAATCGTAATGCCCTTTCACATCTTCTTGAGGACAACGAGGGAAAATGATTTTTCACATAGGCACAGATTATCATATGTCCTGGACGATGAAACTTTTCAATTTTCCTTTCAATCCACTTTGGAAGGAAAGTAAAAAGTGGAATCGCATACAGCAGAAGCGGAGTAACTGGAGCATTGTAAGGAACTATCAATTGATCAATAGGCAGAAAAGATTTCAAAGTTAGAATAGCATACAATCGCTAAGCAGCAAGCTTTAAGTTTTACTGAAATAAAAATTCCAGCACACACCCAAAATCTTTATACTTTCACAATTGGAATGTCGCAGTGCTTAACAATTTCGAAAAAATGCCACTTGGAAAAAGATCTGACCAGATTTACATAGGTTTAATGACATTTTCTTCAAGTTATTCCATTCACTCACAAGTGGAATGTCGTTTAGATTATGCCATTCGTAAAAGGCTTAATTAGAGTGACATCGTTGAATCCAGCATCATTTTTTGACAAGGGGAAACGTTGAGGGATCCCATGAAACATACAAACAAAGTCAAACCATGTACTGATCCCTTTGGGACTCCAGAGTGAACACTAGATAATGGGTCAAAATGACCTTGAGTTTTACACGTTGATAACAATCGCACAGATAACTTTGTAACCATGAAATAAACCCTCGATTGACATTATGATTGTATAATAGGTTAAACAAAACATTGGGAAGAACTTTATCAAATGCCTTTGATAAATCTTTTCACAGCAGCTTTATCAGGATTATCAAGATAGGCTGATACAGAGTCATGGATTTTAACAAGGGTATGTTCAGTGTGAACAAAAGGACAATTGGAGCCAGAATCGTTGCGGGAACAAGCATTACATGCAACTTGAAAGGCAATAGAGACTCATTAAGATCCAAACTATTTTGACCTTTGGAAGTGACTTCTTCAGCGGAAATAAATGAATTGCGTTAACAGCGATACTAAGTAGTATATCAGTAATAGCAATGCGCAAATGTTGCGTTCAATGAAAATCTTGGAAAAGTGAATCTGCGCACGCGCATGGGGTAAAAGAAGCAATGGGAGAGTAGGGAATACGTTCCAAATCTATTGATTTAAATGGTCAGGTACTCTCAAATGGTCCTTCAAAGTTGAAAAGAGAGTAGCGATGCGTAAACGCTGTATCTAGATGTGATATTTTGCATTCCAAAATATATTTATACATGAATGGTCATACATAAATACTGCATAAAGGATTGCAATGTGCCAGTTCGCCTGGGCATTCAACAGAGAGATGCCTTCAGGCTTCATCAAATAAAGCATTAAATTCCTTAGTAGCCGTATAGTCCCAACATTTCATAATAGAAATAGATTGTTTATCTGAAGTTGACTACAATGGAAGTTGACTCAATGTCTCGGCACAGTCGAGGGAGCTAAGTTGGGGCATGAACAGCCAACGGAAAGTTTAGAATTAGACATGTGACTGATTCTAGTCCAATGATAAAGACGTTGACAAGTGTATCTAGGTGAAAATGCGTGCGACTTTTGTGCCGTTATTGTGTATTGCACGAAGCCTTGCTTCCATTCTAGAGGTTTTATTGTTATCAATTTCTATGCCTTTCATCATACCAGGCCCCAACAATGCTCTTCGGAATGGCCAAAGCTAGCTCATTTTCAAAAAGAGGAAATCGTTAGTTTAAGATAATTAACTATTGAATCATTAAGCAATCCATTGCAGTTTTTCATGGAATCATGCCCCTAGATGTCTTTCGACATCAAGCATGGTTGAGCAAGCTGAAGGACAGAGAAGAGCTGGCTGTTCTTTGTCTATTTATCATGGCTTTACTGTACTTTATTCAAAAGTTACGACTTAGCGGGACAGTGACAGACTTTGCATATTTTTAAAAGTTCCCGATCGTTATTAAGTTGTGGGTCTACGCAGGGGTGGCGCTACGGGGGGTCCTGGGGGCACCCCCCGTCGGCAGGGCCACTGTCGGCACTCGGATGAAATTTTGTCGGCAGTCGGCCTCCAGCACCTATATTTTGCATTACAATAATAGAGAGTACAGTTACGAATCGTTGCATCAGATATTGACTTGGATTGCTAGCCAAGACAGGAACATTTACTACAAGCAGTTTTGTTTACAACGTCATCTCTTTATCCCGTTGAACGGTGGCAAGATTGTATAGGGAAGAGTGTGTCGAGTTTTTGGTTATTTAACAATTGTTGACACGTGCACAGCTATAAAAGATCATTAAACACAAGATAAAAGTTTGTTATCGTCTTGTTAAGGTTGGTATCACGTTTCTGAGATCTTATTCTGAGACATTACTTTAATGAATAATTAGAACAGCTGAAAATATGAAGGAGCAATTGTCATTTTTGATGATTTTGCCGTGTTCAGAATATAACAGATTTGCTACCTATTAACATGTAGCATCATAACTGATTTCTCAGTGGATTTTATGAATGATGAGGATGAGATAAGATAATAGATAAACGATTTTCTACTAGAGATTTCCACCTGCTAATACAATCAATCAACAGATCGTCTATCTTGAGAGACATGTATTACGTAAGATTTTGAAAGAAACTCATATACTCGTCATTAATAATTAAATAAATCTCAGAGATAGGAACACATTTTCGGTGACAGCTAACATGTAAATTGTCTGAAAAGAAGAAATCGGACATATGTGTAGGTGCATAACAAAGTGTGCATCGATTGCACAGTTTTTTGTGTGTGCAAAAATTGCACATTTACAACTCAATTACACAATTGACATGTACATGTATAACCCTCAAGTAGGCATAGCTGTTCATAGATTGCAATGATTAGCCGGTATAGCCTGTCGGCACCTCGGTTAAAACCGTCGCCACAACGCTTCCATGGACCCCCCCAGCTCTAGGACCCTGGCGCCACCACTGGGTCTACGGACTATAGATAGCAGACACTACAAAATTTAAGGACTCACTTTCATGCTCATTGAAAGCAAAATTACTTCGTGAACACGCGTCTTCATGGCAACGGTGCTTAAAAAAATGACGGCTTCCAATGGTTGACAATAGTACAGTGGTGTATTTTGCAAAGATTCACAATTGTTATAATTTCTCATTCAGTATAGAAGCATTTCGGAAAGAACGTTCAAGATATCGACTTGCCTCATGAGCCTGCAACCATTACGAGTTCCACGATTCTTCTTAAGATTTAGCATTCGGCCGAGACAAATTCAGCCGAGAAGCCGTTCTAGTGCTATTTGCATCATAAACAACTTGAAAAGCCGAATTTCTATGGTACAGTCTACTGATCGTGTCTCAGTGATTATAGAAGAATGGCCTCTTTTTCGATAGATACATGTATTCGAATAGAAAGACATAGTGACTACATCTTGAGTGAGCTTACACATGCTGATTTCAATATATTTTATAGATTAAACGGTATCAAATAGAAAGATCAAAAAGAAACCTTGCAGATTAGTCGATCACAGTAAGCAATTTCTAATAAACCTTGCACCGGTTTCTATATTATCCATTAAAAAGAATCTCTTATCATCAAACGGCGACATTCCAAATTAAGTAATATGTTTGTGAACCGACAACAAAAGTGTTGTGCTCAATGATAAGATATTACGCAGCTTCCTTTGTTTAAAATAAAAAGAATGCTCTGTATCACATTATAATCAGAGATTTTCATCACAGCTAGATAATGAAAACAGATGTAGAACATTTAAGGATGTGCTCGATCATTAATATTCATTATCTTCTCTGCTAAGTCTGATGACGCGACGAATATTGCTACATTTAGATAAATGAGCAAGTTTAGGTTGCTACGTTGATACAGCAACTCTTTTAAAAGAAACGATTCTGTAAATCGCGAGCTCTTTTCCCTTGAAACTCTACACAACCTTAGAAGATAGATCGGTTCCATTTCTATTGATTTATTGTACATATAGTTCCCAAGGCAAATAGTACAAGCAACACGATTTTGCAGTTGTCTGTTATTCTGCTAGATAGTAGAAGAAAACGTACGAATCAATTACGTGTAGATGGAATGAATAATTAATTTATGAACTTTCTATTTTCTTTTAAGACATTTCCTTCAGGATTATAATTGATGGAAATTATATCTGAAGCTCCTATTGTAGTGCCGGAAAGAAGAGAATAAAGTCCTGTTGCAAAGTGTTGCCTATAATGAAATAGAGACATAAATATTTATATATTATACTAATGAAAATTACAGTAATTGTCAGATATTGTTGAGAATAATACCGATAGAGACTTTCGCGATCTTCGAGTTCATGTGAGAACGCTTTACTTTTTTTATGATTTACTGTCGATTTGAATTCAATTTCAATTTCAGTTGATTTAAGAATTGACTTTAAAAACATGACTGTGACGCAAATTTTTCGTTTTTTGTTTAATATTTATGTATTTTAAGTTGAAGTTTAAAATTGAAGTCTTATTGACATCTCTACTGACATTGTGACTGTAATTATAGCAATTATAGCCAGCACTCAGCAGTCAATATGAATAATTATGAATGGAACAATTAGATATTGAGCTACATCTTCAATTGAAAAATGGGAACACACCTGAGTAGTCGCCACTTGATCCAATATCAGGAATCATCAGCAGGAGTACAAGCAGTTCACACCTCTCAACATCGACACAACTATATACAGCCTTACCTGAAGCAAATTTGAGACAAGCAATTAGCATGTTAAACTAGAGGTAATTTAAATTTGTTTAAATAGGGAATTGTAACGATGTTGAAAGATTTGAATTAGGTTTGTTGGTGATTCCTGATATCGTACGAAATACTGTATTCGTGTATAATATTGCTATTCAGGCATGTCCCCATTATTCAATTAGGGATGCTATGCTACTCCATATCTTATTATTCTACCCTTCATATGATTATTCCTTGCATTGTATTTAAAAAATATTCATAGATCGTACACTGACATAGACGGCATGTCGAGGTTAATAAATCTCAGTTAAACATGCCATTATCCCTGGTCAACCTCCGTCCTTGATTTGTTTATTAGTCATATCATGGCATTTTAACTTCACAGATTTAGAAGATAAACTTATTATTATCTTAGCTATAATCTATTTACACATGGACACCGATTATTCATTGAACATTTCGCAGAACATAATAATCACCATGGTGCAATGTACGCAATAACCTCAGAATTCCTGCATTTGAAGTATTTTGGATTTATAGTTTTCTATTTATCTAATAACAATTCAAGTTCCGAAAAGTTAATGAGAAAGCGACCTGATCTGCATGCACTAGTGTCCTACTGCGTAATTGAAATGTTTGTCCCTCTTGTGTGAGAAATAATGTCATGCCAAACATTCATATTTGCAATGACATGCATATCTGTTATCGGTTGTCCCATCATTTCATTCGATTGGATTTTGGATAAATCTTTGCCATGAAACTAGCTAATATGCCACAAACGCATTTCTGATCTTCCCTGCTCATATACAAAATTGCGACTTTAATATCTATAGAAATAATAATGTCAGAAATCGAGATAGAAAACATTTGTTTGTTGAGTTTGATCGCTATGTGGAGCGTCATCTGCATGATGCTCCGTGGAGATGTAAATTTTGATGATGTGCCTGTTTGCAGTCAATTATTTTACTGATTTTGTTTGCTTTATGAATTAATTTGGCAAATTATGCAAATATTTTGTGTTTTCATTGTGCAAATATTCACCTATAGCTCTACATGCAACGGCATCGGACATAGATGGAATCTGACTTACAATCTGCTTGTCGCTTTCATAATTGGAAGGAAAGTTTCGTATTCATCTTATTTCAACCAAATGCATTGATATTCCTCACAAGTTTTTTAGAATGATATGCTTAAACAGTCAAATTCCGTGATCCATTCATTCATTCATAAATCTCTTTTTTATCCAAAATAAAATAAAAAGGTTACATTGGAAGGGCACAACGCGAAAGAAATAATATGCAAGACATTAAGAAATGTCATGACGCCGTTATTTAGCAAAGACATGAAGACCAACACAAAAAGTGGAATCTTTCGTGGAATAAGCGTTGTTAATCGGATTAATGAGCGGGCACTACATCTAAGAGAAGGCAAAACCTGATTTAGACAGTAATGAGGGTTCTCTAACTTCTTGAAAAGCGATGAAGAGATGCTCCTTCTTCATACATCTGAAGATTAAAAAAACTTCAATGGAGAATCTTTTTCATGATACGATATGCTGCTCTCTGGAGTTTCTCCATCACCCAAATTGGCAGGCAGACAGACAAACACAGCAGATGCTCAAGTAATGTTCTCAGCCGACCATTGTGTGCTTTAAATAGCTCTGCCTTAGGAAGATTTAAATGTAGCGATCGATGACAAATATTCTTGTTTCTCAAATTGTGATTTCTACGAAAAATTGATCGACCACATTGCGCTCAAAATCGCATGACTATCAATAAAATCGATGCCCGGTGAGGGAACATGTTCAAAAGCTGAAATTTTCTTTACAAAAATGCATTTTGATTTTACAAGCTTCATGAAAAATATTCACCCTCATCAGCGGCAGCCAATTTAAAAATACTTTGATTCTCAAGCAATAATTGCTGATTATTGCATTACTACCAACAATGCTTGGATCCTGGCCAACTCGTGTATCCTTTTGTTATGAAGTACAAAAATATAAATCAGAATTCAAATTCTTATGTTTCATGCTGTTGTCGATTGTAGAACACCGATCGCAAAATAGACCAGGCTCTATTCAATAATTACATTGGTCTAAGCAACTAATAATACTTCATGATCTGTACTCGTAAATCCATCTCATTCGTTCAGTCCTAGAATACGCGTGTCCCGTTTTTATCGGCATTAATAAGTCCTTGTCACTCAAGCTACAGAGAGTGGATAATCGCGCTCATCGATTGATCTACAACATATTTTATGGCAATGACAACACTCGCGGCTGCTCATGTGGTAGAGATTCTCTTTTTATCCGAAGGCACCAGATCAGCTCAAAGCTTTTCCACAGAATAAAGCGTCTTCAAGGTCACAACCTTCACAACCGAGTTCCTAGGTTGTCGAGATTTGATAATAGATTCCTTTTGAGTCTTTCCCGAACTGACCGGAGATCCAAGTCCTTCTTCCCTTACATGGCTCAATATGCCAATCGACTGGGTGATGCGAACTGACTTTGTCCGCGATCTACGTAAGCTGTGATGATATGCATGCATGCTAGTCGACTTTTATCTTTTATCTTTCAATGCTTTGATATTTACTTCAGTGATCACTTTCACTACCGTCTACTTCCCATGACTATACATTGTATCTTCATTGCAAATTGTGTGTGGCATGTACATGATTGTAAAAATGATTTCCATTTTCCAAGAATATATACTATTATTATTATTATTTATAATACCTCTTCAATTTAGCGTCCATATTGAGAATTTTAGTTTCTCAATTCATAATCAAATGCGACTAATCCGCTCATCGCATCTGCAATTCGGATTCTAGGCTATATCAGTAAAAGTGTATTGGCTTCGAATAGCATCGGCTGTATGACTTTCCAGATTATGTCGCGCGGGAATAGAACAACATCCTACAACCAAAAAGTCAATAACTTCGTGATATGCGAATATGACTTATTGTGCAATTCAGCCTTGCAAACTATTTCGAGATTACGATGATAATCGAAACTGCTTGCGTAATTTCTCATTTTCAAATAGCTATTCGAAGAGTATGCGACCCACGCGCATTCTATTCTAGGAGTGGAGCAAATCACTGGAGACCTTCTTAAAACATCCAGTCTTGACCAAAATGCATGTAGTTATCTGGAAACGTACATCGACTGCTTGAAGCACGCATTTCTGTGCATGCATAAGAGAATGACTAATCGTCACTGGGCATTATCTTCTAAGATCGTGATCTTTCTCGTAGAAATTTAGAAATTTGTTTCAGACTGATTTTCTAAAACATGACATAAGACTTCGCCAATCGCAGCAAGAACGCTTTCAAAAATCTGAAAATTGATGGCCAGGAAAATTCCAATGAAGTTAAATGCTCAGTGTATAGAATCATCAATGGAAATATGATGAAGGTATGAGGCATTACCACATACTGGCGATATCACCACAAAAATACGAAATGGATGGAAGAAACACAACGTGTAATAGCAACAATCTATCAGTCACCAGCTGCTGAACAAAATCCACAATTTTTTATATAGATCTAAATAGAAACAGGCAGTGATCTTGTAGATTTAAGTGCATGCAGTCAGTAACCATAGAGATTCAGATGCATGCAGTCAGCAGTCCTAGGCTGCGCTTACACGTGGAATTTGATTGCTGACACTTTTCGATCCATGATGAGTCAGAAAAGAATGGACAAACAATTGAAGTAAAGGGATGCCTTCAATGATTGTGCTTCGTGCGTCACCAGACAATAGCAATCCAGCAAATGGTGACAAAGAGAAATGCATTGATTCATCAGCTTATCATTCTCTGAGTGTCAACTGAACTTTATCTGCCACTTTTTACTGACACTTAGAGGATGATAAGCTGATGAATCAATGCATTTCTCTTTATCACCATTTGCTGGATTGCTATTGTCTGGTGACGCACGAAGCACAATCTTTGAAGGCATCCCTTTACTTCAATTGTTTGTCCATTCTTTTCTGACTCATCATGTATCGAAAAGTGTCAGCAATCAAGTTGCAAGTGTAAACGCTGCCTAAGAGATAAATGCAAACTTAACAATGTCTCCTTGCGGCCACAAGCCTGGATATTTCCAGAAAATTTAGACATTGCTTACAGATCGCTATATTTGAATATGTACATTTCAGCTACAATACCACCCTTTGTTTTATAACTGTCTTATAAGTCTTTCTGCAATAGAAAATTTTGGTTTTGGAAAGTTGTGATAAACATTTCTTCCATTTTAATGAAAAGTCACTTAATGAACTGTATAGAAGCTGGAATTTTTAAGACTTGTCAGCTTATAAGAGGTGCAACTAAAGCTTGCTCCCCGGTTACTGTTGCTTACTGATCAAGCTGGAATGTAGAGAACTATACAATACAATTTTTGCAAAATTGCATCACTTGAGAGTCCCTGTGAATTCCATAAGACCAAATGCTTCAATATCGCTCCGATTTCTTCAAATTAAAAGCTGATCTAACTCGCCAACAAGACAGGCTAGTCAGATCATAATTGGAACTGTCATTGGAATGTACACATTTCCCATATTTCTACCGTGTTACTGATCTGACATCCAGTAAACGCATGAGATGAGATTCTGTACTTCTCAAAAATAATCCGCGAAGTTATTAAATTGATGTTTATTAGAGGTCACAATCTGATAAGTCTATAGCCCACTACCACTGATCATAAGACATCAATATATCCTGACTCACGAGCAATGAGCTGCTATTATTGATAGCATTGTGATTTTGGGTGTCATTGTAAGTAAAGATTTGAAGTGGACTCAGCATGTCGAAAAAGTGACAAAACTGCAAGCAATTGTCTTTATACTTTACGAAAAATGAAAGTGTACATCAACCCTGCTGAGCTCCACCGATTGTTGTATACTGGCTTTATAAGATCTGTTTTTGACTACATCTATCCATGCTTCGCTGGCATGAATCTCACGCCTTCACAAAAGTTAGCAAGACTTGACAGAAGAGCACTTAGAATAATTTTCATGGATGACATCGGAGCTTATAAGTGGTCCCCCTGATGTTTTGTCAAAACGTAGAGTTGTTATGTGTAAAAAGCTTTTTATATGTATCTCCATGAATGAAATCCATGTCTTGAGGCATTTGATCCCACGCACACTGCAATACAGTGACAAATATGTTGTTCCTTTTCATCAGACTGAAACGGAAACGATCTTTTATTCCTTGCGCTATTAACTTGATGAACAATCTGTGATGCTTTTATATTTTTGTATATGTCAGTGATTTGAATAAATATTGGAAAGCAATATTGGGAATAATAAATATATTTGGAAAAATACACACTATACTACTATTATTGTGAAGCTTACTTCCAATTACTGAATAAACCATATTTTCCAGTAGACTGAGTCGCTTCATTGAACTTACAAACACGAGACTTCCTTTCTGGTCAACCAAAAATGAACAAGAGGTTTGTCAGTGTCACGATTTGTCATGTCAATGTCGATATCGCCAATCCTGTTCGATAGATTGCGTACATTGCGTCCCATGTCACTAAATAAGTGAGTTGCGGTCAAAAGTCTTTCGCGAGGAAAAGGATTAAAAATATATTTTTTTAATTCTTTTATTGACTGACCGCTAACGTCATTCATTGATCTTTGTTGGAGTTGAGCATTCGGCAAAAAGACACATGCTTTGAAGTCAACCAGTTGTTGTTGTAAAGACGGAATAACTTTCAGCTCAGAGAATGCCTTTAAATAGTCCGGCAGCCAGAACGAGTTTCTGAGGGAACAAGGCAGAAAATGAGACTTTCAGAGAATTATGTGCACTCTGTGGCTGCTACCAATCTGCGCGTCTGCTGAGCTCTACTCGGTTCATTTTCTTGTCAGCCGAGATCTTGGAAAACGTAGTGAAAATACAATGGAAGGAACACCGAAATTTTCATAAGAAATGGTATTTTTCTATGTTTTCACTAATTGTACGAGAAGCGCTAGCTATGTCAAGAATCATGATTTTTGCCATGGAATGTTTCAGTTCAGAAACTCACATGTTCATTTTTAAATTTTTAGTCTCCTTCCTTGCAGAATCTCGCTCTGGCGGCAGGACTATAAAGCGTTGGAATAATACTCACGCAATACTGTCCAAGATGCAACCGCGCTTTAGTTCCCAAAACTGTTTTTATTCCATTATTGATTTAGATTTAGTTCATGAGATCTACTGGATTTTGACAAATTCCTTTTACTAACAAATGCCATAGATAACAATTACGCATAGGAGAATAGAGAGCATCAGTGTCCTAAACGCCACTCGACCAGCCAGGTATGAATAATGAATAAAAAAATGATCAGATGCTGATAACGAATGTTGTTCAAACTCAGTCCGACATATTTTCGATATTTTGCTTCCGGCCCAATTCACTTTGAACGCCAGATCATCGTCGATTATTGATTGAATTCTACGTGAAAATCTCAGTTTCAATCTTTTGAGTAATGAACTATAATCAATTGAAGCGATTTTTAACATCAATTTATGGCAGTATTCTTTCAAGCGTGAAGTTCAACCTTTGAAATGAAAGTGCATCATCTGAATGCACCGGGTTTAAGAGAGTAAATCAAGAAACATAACAATCAAGAAACGACAGATAATCATTGAGGGATAATTACGTATTAGTTAGCACTCGTAGAGCATCCCGGTCCTCATTATCTGAAGCACAGATGCATACAGGCTTGCTTGAACTGATTGTGACAAGGGATGAAAAAAGTTTTTTTTCTACGAAGGAGACATTTTTTCAAAGTTTTCGTCTTTTTTGAGTACGATCTTGAAGTCTGTGTTTATCATTCTTTCTTGAAAAACAATGAATGTAAATTGAAAACTCAAAACTATCAACATTGGCCGGAAGACGTTGTTTTATGAGCTTCAATGACGTGTCTCAGATTTACTCCAGCTATTGCTGCAAGCCTAAATAAAGACGTTGTGTCGATGTTGAGAGATGCTAACTTGGCCTGCTGATGATTCTTGCTATTGGAAGAAATGGTAGGTATTAAGGTTCGCTCCCATTTTTTAAGTGATGATGCAATTCGATATCAAGTTAATCTTTTTACGTGTAATGTAGCTTTCTAATCCAACTCATTAGGCAAGAAACATCACAGATTTCTCTCTAGTGAAGAATGCGCCTCATACAGTAAATAGACAAAATTTAAGCAATCACAACTGGGGCTAGGAACATGGCAAGTGTAATAAATGATTGCAGTACAATACTATAGCTATACAGTCCAATTTTCAATGAGCATAATAAATTAAACTAAAGGATATGGATAATAAGAAATTTAGATTAAATTAGGTAGATTGACTGTCATTAGCACATTTAGCCACACCCAAGGTTCATAAAGCTCAAATCTCATTAAACTGGATTAATTCGGAGAAGAATTTGGCATCGGTCTGTGTGGAGTCATTATGGATAGTCATTGAAACTGCGTAGTGACTGCATGGACATGGAAAGGCATTGTAACATAAGGAAATATGCGGTGCCAAATGACTCTAATTATAAAGTGACCAAACTAAGGGCTCGAGAAACAATAAGAAGACCTTCTTACCTGCGATCTACTATCAGCACGATCTAGTACGCCCTCGATCAACTTCACAATCAATTAAAAGGTGACCGGTCATCCCAAAATGGTGTTGCTGAGCTTTCTGCTCTGAGCTTTTCGGAGTGTGATTGAATGGCATTGTATATAATGTGTCACACAACCTGCATTTTTCTGCTAACTTCTCTTCTAACTTTATCTACAATTCTTTATCACGGTCAAGAATTTTAGTTCAATTCTTAATTGTCAATTCAGCTAATTATAAGTCAGGAAAAATGGGGATAACCATTCCTGATAAGAGCTTATCATTACCGTAGAGGTCCCCCATGTAAATCTCTTCTGTTATGCACGGTATCAAAATTTGCACTTACAGCAAATCTAAAAACCCTTCAATATGCAAATAAGGCTAACATTGCGGATGTCCTAAGAAATGTTTTTTCAAGGTTGCCTAGTGCGTTGGATTCCAGTGTCATATTGAGTTAGAATGATGCACAATCACTGTAGAAAAATGTACAGCAATTATCTCAGTAAGCTCATGTTAGAACAGAATTGCCAGATCAATATGCAGAATTCACTGCTTATAGCTGACACATGTGTCACAGGGGGTTGGCAAAGCTGGTTGGTTTTCCTGCTGCCGAACCTTTAATGTGACTCACTGGTGTCGAGCTTTGTGTTTAACAATTGTAATTTTCGTTCGCCTATTGATTTATAATAGCTTTCAATTTGTGTGTTTTGATAGAAAAAAATTTCGACTTTGCCTGGTTTGCCTGTGGGAACGCTGATCAGTCCTCTTAAGAACTATCTAAATTTCCATAATTCTGTGAATCTCTCAATGATTTGTATATCTTTTGCAATGTTGCACAATGCACATCATTTGAAAATGTACATTGCACATGAACATAGTGTGGGTAAAGATAATAACTCCATTCCTTACTATGGACCCAATTAGGGGTAACAATTTTTGGCTACGCTGCAAATGCCAGGCTAAGAAAATCGCCACTAATTAGTCACAAAATAAGCTTATGGAAGCAAACGTGAACAACGAGATTTTGTGGCCATCAGAATAAGGATTGTTTAAGTGATCTCAAAAACTGCACTTTGATTGGATAAGCGTTGGGGCTTTTCGTGGCTGGTAGTGGCGACAAGCTTTTCGCCACGAGCTTGCGAGGAAATTGAACAATACCGGGTGTCCCAAAATTAGCGGTGAAAATTAATTTAGAACTAAAATAAAAACACGTCTGAATTCACGCTGGCTGATTCAATTTCTATGTCTAAATGCACGCTGGCTGATTCAATTTCTATGTTTAAAAGCAGACAGTAGACAGTGTGAATCGATAGCTATCAGTTTTGAAGTAATGATTCATTCAGTTGTTCACTCAGTGCACTGTTGAAATGTGCTTACACCTACCTCAAATTTGCAGTGGAATATACGATAGTGCGTAGCGAATTCGTGGCGGCTTTCATGGCCTGGCATTTACAGTGAACGCCATAGGAAAGTTCTTTCAGCCAACTGTCCCACCAACAAGCTCGATAGTGGGTAGACATGACAAAAAATATAGCAACTGTTAATACAGATTGTTTCATAAAAAATGGATCACCCTTAAACATCGCCTTAACTTCAACTTTGTCTAACTCCCCCAAACTTGAACGAATTTCTCTGAAATTTGGAAGATATGTCAGTTGTGCTTGCTAATATCATTGTTGGAAATTTCAAGCATGAATATTGAGTTGCTTTCCTGTTATAAATAAAAAAGTAGTAGATAATTTGATCTTCATTTTGCAATGTTACACAAAATCATACCTCACTCTTGTAAAATTACATTTGTTTCCTTTGTTATGTAATATGTTGTTCTACAAGCCAAAAGCTATCAAGCAAAACAAAAATAAAGAAAATCGGTCAATCAGAGCCAGTATAGCACTATTATTCATCAACAATAATGTAACTGCTACATGTGATTAACTGGACTTCATGTTCCATAGCTTCCTGACTTCGTTGCGGTGGTGTTGGCAGCACTCCTGATTGCTTTCAGCTAGAAATCTATCTCTTATCGGTTGAAAACAATACAAAGCACAAATGAACAATAACGAGATCGCATTCACAAAAGGCAAAGTGTCAGGGTTTTCTTTGCGAGCTACAAGCAAGCGACTAAATGTCCCTTACACAAATGTGCATCGATGGCATAATGATGATTTTCGACTCTGTCGTAAAGAGGGCTCTGGCCGTCCACGCAAAACATCCAAACGTAGAGACCGCCTAATTTTGAGATTTGTTAAAGTTGATCCAAGTCTCTCGTTAACTGAGATGGCTGCACTAGTCTCGTCTATTTCTAAGTCCACTATTCGTAGAAGACTTATTGAGTCGAATTTCAAGAGCTGTAAGAGGCCCTCTCAGATCGAATTATCAGATCAGCATACAAAAAGACGTCTCAGATGGGCAATGAGTCATTGTCACTGGCGAAATCAATGGGATCGGGTTGTCTGGTCTGATGAGGCATCAGTCCGTTTGAGGGATAGTGATGGTCGATTGAGATTATGAATAAAGTCTGATCAGGAAATTCCGAGACATTTACATCGTCCCCGGGTACAAGGTGGTGCGACTCTACTGATTTGGGCTGGCATTTGGACCAATGGCCGCTCTGAACTTCACATACAGCAAGGAACCATGAATTCTGAACGCTATGTGAATGTTTTACGAATGAACCTTGGCCAAATGACAGATCAACTTGGTGATCCATCGACTTGGTTATTTATGGATGATAATGCTACGTGTCACAGGAGTAGTAGAGTCAACTTATGCAAGTCTCATTTAGGGATTAGGACATTATCTTGGCCAGCTCGTTCTCCTGATCTGAATCCCACAGAAAATGTATGGAGTATTCTAAAACGTAACGTTCGTCGTTCACTGCTACCTACAGATGGCGTATCACAACTTACGTCACTGTTAAAAAGAGAGTGGAGAAAGTTAATCATCGAATCAATGCCTAGACGAATTGGTAATGTCATTGACAATAAGGGTAGGGCCACAAAATTTTAGCTTCTTAAGAACCGTTACTGTATCATAGCTTATCAGATTATATAAGGACATTTAAATATATGAGAGACATGAAATAACATGAAAAATGCTTTCTGTATCATACTTATGTTTTATTTAGTCAAATTTTAGGATGATCCACTTTTTATGAAACGGACTAGTTCCTTCCTTGCATGTAATTAAAATAGATACATCCCGAGTGCTGAACACCAGTTGAAAATAGTGCCTTATGCTAATACAAACTATCAAGTTAATATTTCTGAAACATTGAAAATGAAAGAAAGATAAGTGAAAAGTATATTGCTAGGTGCTGAGTACAATGGTATTACGTGCTTTTTGAAGATTTATAACTCATTCAATCAATTGGAAAATCCGTAAAATTGTCTCTACATGCCTGACTTAATTAGAAACAGTGACAAATGTGTTTATCATTGTTAAGCTGAGCTCATCTTTTGCAGCTTACTGGTTACTTATAGATTATTTTATGTTATCGGGACTTTTGAATGTTCAGGCGAACACTGTTCATATTGTGATGAACAGATCGGACAGCACCAGACGATGTCGCGCTATTTCAAGAGAGTCTGTACGTCATATATTCCCTTAGACAACAACTCCTTAATTGAGCTGTCATTAGATGAGGCTTCAAAAGGTGAGCAAACACTGCATCTTTCATTATCTCTCTTGATTTCTCTTCGAATTTATGAGCACATCAGGAGCATGAGGACATTCTCTATTTATTATTACACAGCTATTTATGCAAATGAGATAGTCATTGCGAACACTATTCACATAATGGGAGCATAACTGCTAAACTTTGCGTTGATTTTGCTCCAAGAAACTTTTCAACGCATGCAACAGAACTTCTTAAAGAGAACTTGCAATAGAAAGAGGAATGTAATATACTGACACAAGCATTGAAAATCAAAAGTATTGACTCAACACATTCAGAGCACTCACATTTAGTTTTGATGTGTTTTAAATGGTACTAACTGATAATAGTCTTAATAGTCCGGGTGCTGCTGACACTTTCTTCCTAAATTCGCGCACAAAAGGCTTAATAGCATGGATTTGCAGATCTTGAAACGTAGATCTTGAAATTCTTGAGTGTCATAGCGAGTCGCTTTCGGTTATATGTAAGGTTAAATGATTCCCATTGGAATCCAATGATAAAATTCAAGACATATCTATGGATTGTGAAGCACTTGACAATTTTCGTACATTTTCTTTTGCAGAAAAGAAACTATTTATCAGAATGCCATGACATTTGAAACATGATTGAGTTCAGAACATCAACTTCGATATAAATGTTGAAGTGAGTCACATGATTCAGCATTTGATGTTTGAGAGCCTCTACAAAATGAGTAAAATCGCCAAAATTAAGTCAAAACATGAAATTTGCTCATTTTGTAGAGGCTCTCAAACATCAAATACTGAATCATGTGACGTGACTCACTTCAACTTTTATATAGAAGTTGATGTTCTGAACTCAACCATGTTTCAAATTTCATGGCATTCTGATAAATAGTTTCTTTTCTGCAAAAGAAAATGTACGAAAATTGTCAAGTGCTTCACAATCCATAGATATGTCTTGAATTTTATCATTGGATTCCAATGGGAATCATTTAACCTTACATATAACCAAAAGCGACTGGCTGTGACACTCAAGAATTTCAAAATCTACAAATCCATGCTATTAAGCCTTTTGTGCGCGAAATTAGGAAGAAAGTATCAGTAGCTCCCGTCTTATAAGTAGGAATTTCAATGTTTAAAACAAAAGAGAGTAATGTTATTTGTCTTACATTCCAGCATTGTCCATCGTTTCTTTTCAATTGATCAACCTATTCTGTTAGCAACCTCTAAGACTTTTTAATGTGTAAAATATACACCATCAGCATGTCTCAATCATGGTCATCAATATCAGGGATCTCAATTGCATGTGTAGTTTAAAAGACATGATGTGCTTTGATAGCATTTTTGAAAAAGTGCTTGAAACGGGGTTATAACGTGTTTGAAAGTACGGATTAAGAAAGTTGCTTAAAAGCAAAGTAACAGAATATAATACTCAATTTCAAAAGCGTGCGTGGCTTTAAGGCAATGCACAATCCATGTGTAGAACCTGGTCTTTAATGAATTGTTTTAGATAAGACATGCGAGTAGCGCTAAAATTGTCAATTTCATCCCTTTGTCAATCCCACTATATAATTGATATAAGAAGCCTGAGGTTCTTTAACAAGATACAATGTGGTAGACATGCCTTTTGCCTAAGTGTATCTGGTTCCCTAGCATTGTTGTATAATTGAATAATTAGTGGCTATGAAATCCATCTAAACGGCATAACAACACTTATGACAGGTGGGAATATGCTACTGAATCCAATGATTATCCGCTTGCCTAAAATAAATCTATCGTAGGTACAGTGGCGGATCCAGAGAGGGAATGTGGGGATGCATCCCCCACCGGTTAACAAAATTGTATTTCTGCTTTCTCCATTCAAATAAGCTTGAAATGAGATAATCTGGGATTGGGAATGTCTATTAAGATCGGTAGGTCATTGATGTTGTGGTACGTAATTCATGTCCATCGTTTCTTTTCAATTGATCAACCTATTCTGTTAGCAACCTCTAAGACGTTTTTATGTGTGAAATACAGTGTCAATACACCATCAAATGTGTATATTTTCAAGTGTGGAAATAATGAAACGGCCTTGAAATGATCAGTAAGCTATAGTGCAGATTTCTCAATTACTGCATGTAATGATTGCTCCTGTCATGTTTAACGCTGACTGATGGCTATACTTCTCGCAGATTAGACCTGGTACTGGTTTGAAGTGCCTGAAGAAATAAAGTGACTATCGACGTCGACTTCCATTGAGGCTTGAGAGATAACCGTTTTCAAATTTCAACAAAGTCGATCTTTTACAAGAGAGATTGATAAAAATGTAGGTTTTGAAAATTGCTGTAAAATCATCATGTTACAGGAACTATATACTTACTGCACATTAAAATAGAGGATTCTAGACTGATTTACTTGTGCTTCTAACCTAGCATTTCGTTGACAATCATTTAAAGCTTTTAAATGCGCTTTATTTGTCGAAGAACTATTTTTATTATTAACTTAGGTCTGCAAATGTAGCCTACGAATAAGACAAAGAAATCAACTATTTCCACTGTTCATAAAGCGTACCAATATGCAGACAATCTAGCATGCATGTGCTGGTATTTATAAAAGTTTCTGTTCATTAATTATAGGGAAATTTTAAAAATGATGATTTTTTTAAAAAAACATTTTATGAGTGAGCTAAGCCAACTTTATGTCATATGTATTCAACAGAGTTGGGCGCGCTCTGACTAATTTTTTTGCGACCCGCACTCTAGTTTGGCGAACTCAAGTGCGCTCCGGATCGCGGTGCGCAAAGTCGGAGTGTACATGCCAGCCCCTGGTATTCACAGACTTCCACTGGAAATTCCTAGATCCACCACTGCGAAATTAGAATTTAAATAATTATACTAATTAAAATTTTTATAAATTTCTAAGAAAACCTAGAACATGGTTTTAAAACACACTTTGTTTTTAGCCCTTGAGCTCTTTATTCCCAACCTTTAATCTTATGCTAGTGAAAGTCTCTATACTGCATCTCAGCTTATAAGGACTATGAGACTGCGATGATTCAATTGATTAAAAAATACATGACTTTTTAATGAATACAAATCTAAGGAAAACGTCGAATTAAATAAACTTCCATCGATGCAGAGAAGTTTTGCCAAATTTCAAGATAAGTTCCGTTTCACTACCTCAACAAGGAACCAATCCACAGGCAACCAAACCAAATATAAAACTTAGCTAAATTGTAGGAAATATCTGTCAGAGGAAACAATAAAATTTATCAGATTTTGATAAATTTGCGAGGAAGTCATTTTCGACTCTCGAAATCCCCCGACTGTATCAACTCCATTTTCAAGTTGCGTTCAGTTTCATCGTTATTGAGTAAATATTTGCTTGATCCTTTCATGCTATTGTGTTAAAAATGTTAAAGTGATATCGCGCATATTCACATCTAAAAAGTCAATATCAGCCGAGCAGAGTAAGAATCATAGTGGCAGATGTCAACACTGAAAAGTCCGCATTTCGTTAGAATAATATCATCAAACTCGAGACTTTGCGTCCTGCAATAAAACGATAAAGTGATTCGTTGTTGGCTTTACGGTTAAGGAAATGTTTCCAAGTTCTGACGTCACCAGTTTGAACTAGCAATGCAAAATTATAGAAAAATTTGGGTTCGGGTAATTATGATCTACATTTTCCGTGATATTACCAAGTTCAAACCATCACACAATGGATGCCATGTGGTGAATACTAGATCTCCCCTCCCCAAAAATTACCTCGCGGTTGACTTTTGGTGACTAATTTTTGTTGATCATTCTTTTTTCTTTTTTCCTAAGAATGTACTTTCATTAATGTGGTCACAATTTAAAATGTTCTTGGTAATAATGTTAGCGTTTTACAATAAGTCGGGCCTTACTCGCAGACGGTTATGGCTCATTATTGCTACCCTAGCAACTAACTTTCTGGATAACTATATTTGATCGGGTTGTCCATAGCTTATAATGCTCTGACCGGGGACGTGCCTACGTCACATGACTGATTGGTATTCTCATTACGTTATTCTATTCTTATTGCAACGTGAGGGCTGTGTTGATCATTTCCAATTGGTGCGATAGTGAATTAAAATGCGCATTTTCTTGGCTGTATAATGATTACACACAAGAAAATTCTAATTAACAATGAATGAAATAAACGTAAGATCAAATTGCCCCGCAACAGATGCCAATGCCAATTACCTTGCTTGGTAAGACTAGAACATATAACTGCTCAGATAATCTAAACTTCTTGCTCTATAATCTATTGAATGGAATATGGGTCAGATTTGATAAGCCTAGAAAAAGAATTTCGACAGATTAAAGCGAGATTAGCTTTCAACTCAGATTCTATCATCACTTTCATTAAGAAAAACTGCGATAGATCTGCAGAAATTTTGTATCAAAGTAATTATAATTGTATAAACTTAATCTTTGGTGTTGTATGAGTACTATTATTTTTTTAATGAAGAAATGACAAGTCATTTTTGGTGTTGGGTAGTGGCACAAAACATGAAGTGATGACTGATGAATGTCTTGACGATTGAATGGCAGCTGTTGTACTGTAATGGAAAGAGAGCTATCAAAATCTTTTCTAGCTTCGCTATTTGCATCTGTAGATCGTCATCTGATGTACACATGTGTTGACTAGATCGCTTCTAAAACACTGAAATGCCAAGCACGAATGAATAATAAAACAGTGTTCAGACAAGATGTATTCATTTAATATGAATGCTATAGATGAATTTGTATTCAATCCGCCATGGATGAGGAAAGTGCAGAAAAGAAGCCAAATTATTTTCATTAATTATTAAAGGAGCAGATTATATCTAATGCCATTATCAAGGGCCGAAAGTAGGATTTAAATGTTTTAACTTACTTTTCTGTAACACAATCGTTGCTTTTTTATTGCAATCATGACACTCTAAGTTGTTTGAAATGATCTAGTGCCTCTGTGGATTATATCATGAACTAGAAGTCAAAATCTAAGATGTTCAAATTTGACCATAATTGGAAAAAATATTTAAGGACCAGACAGCCAACTTCACAAGCATCCCAGCTCCAAGATACTAATATTGCTTAGAATAAACAGATGTCCACATACTTTTACAGCACGGAATTTTCTGGTGCTACAAGGACTCATTGGACGAAACCCAACTTCAACATCCGGCTGTAAAGGAATTTCGCGCTAAAATTGTTCAAGTATCTGGACATCTTTCTCTTCTAAGAAATTGAACATTCTTTTGTTCAGTCTCAGGATCACAACAGAATCTTGAAAACTGTTGAAGTCAATGAAGCCTCTTTAAACATATAATCCGTTGCTATTGTCATGCGCGCGTGGGATTTCTTTAGGTTCATTGACACCGAACGCGGTGCGATCCCGCGCGTCTCTGTGAGAACAGCTCCATAGTTTTGCTAAAGTTCTGAACGAAAATCCTGACGCGTGAGTACGCGCCGCGCCGCGCCGTGTCCGGTGTGAATGGATCTTTAATGGAGACGTCGTCTGCGATCTGATCAACTCTATACGAAAATGATAAGTCCAAAACTAGAAACACATAATGATGACCAGTGCTATCCGATTAAATGAATTGCTCATTGTTTTCCTTACAAAGGGGGTCTGTTTTTATGTAATTTAGAGAAGAAACACAATTAGTTCCGTGCCTGCTGATAAAAGCTTGCAGAAATACAGGTAAAATCCTTTCATCAGTAGCAGGAGAAGGCGTAGAAGTACTGCATTCCATTATACATTATGAGCCGAAGTCTAAAATCAATATCTGAAGAACAAGCGAAGAAATTTTAAAGTCCAGGTTGCATTAGTTACATAGTGCAGTATATTCAAATGAAGAAGAATATTTTTCCATGAAGGCCGACAGTCTTGGTTACAGCATGCAGCAATAGTTAAATTGTGAGAAGAGCTTGTGCAGATCGCCAATCAATACTTGACATCATTAGAAAACAGAAGATCGAACTACAGACTATCATTAAAAAAGATCCTCAATGGTTAAATCTGAAATAGTTAAATAATTATTTTTTGCGAGTATCTTGTTAATGTATGTACTATGTATTCAGTGTCTTTGTAGTTCCAACTTCACCTCTACTTTCCTCATCATCAATTTTCCATTGTAGACTTTCCCATCCATTTCTCTATTAGCTTCATTTAGTCTTATGATGTCCACATACATGTATATAGTATTATGAGACGCTTGTATTGAACATGCAGGTGACGTTAGTGCAATCAGGTTTAAGATTTCCATTTCTATCGGTTGATGGACCAGACTGATGAAATTTAAAGAAAACTTTAGAAAGTTACCCTTAGTATCCAGTTGTAAACACGCGTTGGAGAACGTCTTCAGCCATCATTATGATTTCTTGAATTATTATTCAAATTATTGGAAATTAACAGTGGTGGAACAATAAACGATTACTTACTTACTTACTTACTTATTATTTTCAATTACAGATGGAGAGTTGCTTTTCATCATCGTATAAGAATCACTATTTTCGGTAAAACCTCTCCAGTTGACGAGCTGTTTCCAATATCAAACTCGAATTTTCAGACTGTAATTAAACCAATCGAATGTAGTCAAATTGACTTGAATATTTGCAATGTCGTGTGAAGTGGCAAAGTTCTGCTTATACAAATTTGACTTTCTTCATTATCATCCCGTTCATAAACAAGACGCTGTATCGTCGTGTACATACGTGTTTTGCGATGCACGATCTACGTCTGCGTGTGCATCTTCTCCACAATAGCACTTTTATATTCACTCAGGGCTGGGATCAGATAACCGGTTGCACTTCCTCTTAACCGCTTAAAATCGGTTACGACATTTGATTAGATTTATCTTGTATAATGAAATATTGTCGATAATTGTGAACGAATAATTGTAATAATGATTGAAAATTGTCGATAAATATTGACAACTAAATAAATACCGGGAATCATCATTTAATCGAATTTAACCGGTTACAAAAACATTAACCGGTCCCAGCCATGGACTTGTTTGGTATAATTTTTCATTCATTCAATTGATTTTAGCCACGTTTTATCAACCCTAAGTTGATCCATTAGAGGCGAACAAATGTGATTCAGAATAATTTCATATCAAATCCAACTTGGATTTTGCGATCGAGTGTCAAAAAGGTGAACGCTCACCTTTAATAAGTGCGCAGAGATCAAAACTTTTCAATCCCCTTACCTGGAGTATAAAAAAAGGAAGCCAACAAAGAGTGAAGCAGCCCATTATAACTCCCAATGTTCTGATGGCCTTGGTTTCAGTATTGGATTTGATATTTTTTCTTTTTGAAGAACGACGGATGTAATTATGCGCTTGATGACTGGTATGCCGCCTCATCTGCACCAGATATCCTTCTGTTGTTTCAGATTTCGAATTCGGTGGCACAAGACTTGCACTTCTCTCACCACCATGTTGACCGAATGTCGGCGACAAAAGATCTGGGACTGGACTTTTAGTATCAGACACACGGCGACTTGGACAACTCTCATCATTGGTAATTGAAGACGGTGATTTGAATCGTACTAGTCGATTGAGGAGGCTCTCACTTTCCGAGTCCATCGTAGCACTGTCAATGCCCGTAGAAGATCGGCCCAAACATCCACCCCCATCAGGTGCTCCACTCCCATTACCTGTTCCAATGCCCACTAAGCTTCCGGTGCTGTGAGAAAGTCCAACGAGCGATGAAGAGCCATGAGATGTCATTTTTTGTCTTGCATCAGCTAAGGCCATCCGATGTGCCATTTTGAAGATACGACCGTAAAGAACCAGCATGACGATAAGGGGGAGGTAGAAAGCACCGAAAGTGGCGTAAATTTGATAACCAAGATCATCACTGTAGTTGCAGAAACCGCTGATGAAGGGCTGTTTCCAACCAACAAATGGAGGGATGGTGATCAGAGCTGAGAATACCCAAGTAAGGGCAATCATAATTATCATTCGACTAGGAGTTCGCTTTACACCGTATTGAAAAGGTCGAGTTATGACAAGATATCGGTCAATAGATATCGCACAAAGATTTAGGATACTCGAAGTACACAAAGTCACGTCAAAGATCATAAACATATCGCATGTCGCAGAATCGAAGATCCACATCCCTTCTAATTGAGTCACAAGGGCCCAAGGCAGCACTAAAACAGCAACTAAGAAGTCTGAAGTCGCCAAACTGACAATCAAAAAATTATTCGGCGTTTGAAGTTTTTTCACCATACCAACAGCAGCCATAACTAGAAGATTTCCAATGGCAGTGCCTCCTATGACACAGCCCAGGACAATGGCAATGAGAAATTTGACAGGAGCACTGTAACGGACAGGTCTGCAATGGGTGGGCAGATCGAAGAGGGTGATGTTGCCATGGAAGATGAGGTCGTGGTAGATGGAACAGTTGTTCGGCAGCGCGAAGGATGCATTAGAGGCGGCAAAGTCCGGAGGATAGGCCGGAGCAGGAGGCGCGGTTAGCACACTTTCTGAACTCGAGGTCGAAATAGTCGTAGCTCTCATGGTGAAGCAGAAACGGCGAATGGCCCGTGGCCTAGTGAAAACGATCTCAGTGACCTGAAAAAGTGGGGTGAGGAGAAAAGAGAAAAGGCGCGGGGGAGTGAGAAAGAGAGTGAGAAAGATCGAGTGACGGCGAGGAAGTGTTGAGGATAAGAATGGGGAGAACAGGCGCAGCACTCAAGGCAAATGCAACTTATGTCTCTGCGATTATTGGACGACCCGCCTTTCACTGGACTATTTGCCAGCGCGCGGACTTGCGCGCGGCTTTGAATGCAGAGGTATCTTCTTGGAATGACAAGAGATAGTGAAACTCAGTCGCCGGAATTAATAATGCGATGCTTGTCTGTGACGATTCCTACCATATATCAAGGACACTGTGGCGCAAACGTCAGGCCTTCTGCAGCGGCCGCGGAAGAAAGTTGGATTTCAACACAATCAGGGATGAACCGATATTGGCAATCGGTCATAGCAGATTCACTACCCACCGTTCAACTTCTTACTGCAACCGCATTGGTGCAAAAATAACGAATTCAACAAAAGGCAAAATTGGATAAATGATGCGAAGACACGAATGTCGAGAGATTTGGGGGCGATGTTTGGCTGATGAATTGGGAGAGAAGAAGTTCAGTCAGAAATATTGGAAATCAAAACATAAATTCACGTACAATTGAAGTAAGAATCTATTAGCAATTAGCTGCAATGTCACTTACATTTTTTTGATCAATTAATAGATGAAGGGATCAAATCAATCAATTAATCAGAAGTAAAAATTATCTTAGTCAAGCAGTAGCGGGAGAACTTAATCGATTCCGCACGATTTGACCACCAGATGCATACGATGGGTCCTCGGGTACTCCAGCGTTCCCTACTTTGTTATTATATTAGTTCTATGAATTACCTGTAGATGCTACTTCATATAATCCTCAACAATAGTCTAGTAAACTTAAATAAAGTGCTACACTCTATTATCATACGATTGAAAAGTCCCACATCAAAGTATCGAGTCCCCCATTCCTTGCCCATGAGAATCCTGCATAGTTTATCTTTCAGTGATCACTTCAGTGATCAGATCTTTCAGTGATCACTTTCTCATAATGCAAACGCCATGGTCAATTAAAACGAGAGTGTTCTTAGAACAACTTGGCTGGCAGTTGGCTCAGCATTGATGAAAAGGAGAGCTGCCTCCAATATTGGCTTATACTATCCTGTGCAGAATGTACACTTTTAGCATGTGGTATCAATCAACCCTACGTAAATGCCGAGCATGATCAATTAACCGTCCTCAAATCAAAAATGAAGGGATTCTATTGCTGTATATCTGACAGAAAATCTTCTCGTGTATTGCATTAGGCGTAACAACGCTGTTTGTACACAGCAGAGTGCTTCAATGCCAACCGAGATGCCAGTGGCTTTTCTATGATGACATATGATTCTTGCAATGAATGTTGTCGCTTTGGCTTTTACATAGCAAAAATAATAATTAATGATAAAGTTAACAGAAAGCATTTTATTAGCGCAAGAGACTGAGTGCAACGTAAAATATTGAGGATTTTTAGTAATAAATGTAGGCCTCATGAGTGTAAGACTGATTTCATAAAAAATCATTGCACGTAGTGATCGTCAAACGACATTGTATGATTTTATAGATCCAACAGCTGTATAATCTGTAAAAAATTTAAAATAAGTCAATGAGACCCATTTCATGTAGTAACGTCAGTAAAACATTTCATGCATTTAATGGTTAATCGTGCGACGAAATCAATCGCGCTATTCTTGAATGGCCAGAAATCGTGCGATTTTTTGCAAAGTGACTTGTCAATGAAATTTGCTCATTCCTAAGATCATGTATGCATGTAGCGAGACAGAGTTGCCGTGTGAAATCTCTTTGGGAGCTCCCCACATAGCATTAAACACGTTCGCGTAGGCACACCATTTATATGAATCATAGGCCTATATGCTGTCAAGGCAGTCAAAACGTAGTAGGTCCCCATGATATTATATTTCTGCATTGAGTTCATGTAAATACATTGATAACAATGATTACATTTAGCATGCACACTATGAACACAAATGCACTTGCTGATTTGCTAATTATGAAGATTGTAGAGTTCCAAAAAAAAGATGTTCTCTGACTTGAACAATTTAATAAGCAGAAAAGCACAAAAATACATGGAAACAGAAGACGCTGCGCTTTTCTCCCTACAGGGGCTCGTCATTAGGGCTCAAAATTGCCCAAAGTAGCTTTAAATACCTAGAATGGCTGAGCAAGGGACTACACAACGGACTGTTTTGTGTTATATCTATGCTGTGGCTATGCCGTGCGGCTGATAATCATAAAGATTGTAGAGTGCTAATTCTAAACTGTAAACCGTTGACTGACAATTGACAGACATTTATCCTACAAAATCTATTTTGTCGGTCATTGTTAGTTCTTGTCGGATGATTGCCGCTGAATACCTACAATAACTGACAAAAAGCGACAAGATGAATAGCAAAGAATTATAGCTTGAATTTTATCAAAAATGTGGACAGTTAATTAAATTATGTCAAAATAAATCATGGTTTTGCCACACAATAATACAGATTGCCCAAAAGTCAAGCAATCACTAATCGCAAAAATCTATCAAAATTCAATAATTTTCTTCACAAACTATTAAAAAAATTATAATATAAATAAAATGATAACCGACAAAAGCCTACAGAATTCCGTCCGTGGAGAACCTACAAATTCGTCGGATATCGCAGGATATTGGAGGTGACAATCGTCAGTTGATTTTGTCAGTAATTTTGTAGGATAATTCCGAACCGCACTGACGAACCCTTGCAAAGCGAAACGCAGTGTCAACAGCTGAGGACATCTCTCAATTATAGGCTGTATCACAAAAAACCGCCGTTTCAAAAATAGTGTATTTGAAATGTACAATACTCATTGAAGACGTGAAAGATACATAATATTACGCCGTTGGATAAAATTACGTTCTCTTTCTTTTTTCGTAACAATTTGACGTTACTTAATTATCGTACTAAGTGGTCATGCGATCATTTTGTAAGTGTAACTCATTTCATTTTATCGAACCGTTTGCCTCACGATATTAAAATTCAATGCAAGCTAAGTGATGCGATTTGATGAGTGACAGTTTGTTCAGTGTGTAAATGGAATGCACAAAAGAATATCTATACTTTTTCATTGAAAGTCTACGTCGATGTGGAAAGAATGCGGCTGAAATTTCTGCTATGATAAATGAATCATGGCCTGATCAGACCATCAGTGTACGACGGATTCGAGAAGTGTGTCAAGAATTTCGTGGGGGCAGTCGTACTAGTTTTGGACGAAGAAGCGGCAGTGGACGGTCAATCAGTGACTCTAGAAAAGAAAATGTGGAAGCGGTGGAACAAATGATTAACAATGATCCTCACTTAACAATCCGTGAAATTGCTCGTAATCTGGAAATATCACACACCATTGTACAGAGAATTTTGGTTGAAGATCTAGATAAATTGTGGATCCACACCAAATGGATACCCATACTTTATCCGAACACAACAAATCTGTTCGCGTTGCAAGATGTCAGGATTTATTGGAATCGTTGTCATCCAGATTGACTAAATCTAACTTGGTTACAGTAGATGAGAAGTTTTTCTATTGTAGAAAACTTCAGCCTCGCAATAAAATTGGTAGTTGGGTTGATCCATTTGGCGATGACGACATCAGACAGACTGCAAGAAGATCTAGTATGGAAGAAAAGTTTCTCGTTATTATAGCTGTTTCCCAAAGAGGCCACCATTATTTCGAAATACTGCAAAGAAATGAGCATATAAATGCGGATAGATACATTAAATTTCTTTCAAATGTAGTGAATTATTTCAGGACGAAATCGAATCCAATTCTTCCTGAAAACATGCGCTTGCAGCACGACAATGCTCGGCCGCACACAGCGCGTGCTGCTGCTGAACACATAGCAGATATGAATATTCGCCTATTACGTCAACCACCGTACTCTCCCGATTTAAATTTGTGTGACCGTTATATTTTTCCAAGACTTGAAGCACTTCGCTCAAATTTCAATTCAGCTGAAGACATTCGTGAATTTCTGACTCGAGAGTTGCCTATGTTTACAGTGGAACGTATGTCGCGAGGTCTGAGCATATTAATGGAGCATATGCAAAAGGTGATTGAAAACGGAGGCAATTACATTTAAATTATGTATTCAAATTTAGTACGCAATTACGTAATCATATTATGTATCTTTAACGTCTTCAATGAGTACTGTACATTTCAAATACACTATTTTTGGAAACGGCGGTTTTTTTGTGATACAGCCTATAGATTTGCTACTGTTTTGCAAACGTTATAGGTCTAGCGGTTTGATTGAATTGATGCATAATTATGCTTATCTAGGAGCTAATAGAAGAAACGGCAAATACCTACACTCCTACATCTATGTTCGATAAAATATAATTGATAAAGACCAAAAGAACCAAAACTGGGAAATTAAAATATTACCAATAAAGGTACTTCATAGCACATGTACATGATGTAGTACTTGCAGTACTTCTATGATGGCAGATTTGCAGTAGAATCTTGTAAATAGATTATCAAAACTTTTCATGCCTTGTTTGCGACTTTTTATGTGTTCTGATTTATTATATTGTTTACCGAAACATTTACAAATAGAGTGTCGCATTTATTAATAGGGTAATAATTTCAGTCTAAAAAGACTATGAGTTTCAAATGCTCTCAATTTTAATGGAAATAATCAAAATTTTAATGAAAAATAATCTAGAAATGAGAAATAATGATCTAGAATGAGAAACTAGATTAACTGTAAACGTCTAATCACTGAATCTAGAAATATGCAGAATCACGCAATTGTCGAGAAGATGAAGATAACCAAATAAGATTCGGCAAATGGTCAATAAGCAATACAGATTCATTACTTAGGATTATTTGGAATGATGAAGCAACATTTTCACTAAATGACTAATAAATTGCATCACATGGGCAAGTAAAAAGCCCACCATGACTTTGACTCGTTCTCTCCGTTCATCACGTGTTGTAGTATGGGCAGCCTTTTCTCAGTGCTATAAATTTGAGTTGTTTTTCTCTTCCAACACTGTTAGCGGCATTGATTCACCTAATTGCTAAAATGACTTCATTCCGTAATGTCAATCAAAAGAATGCTACTCCACAGCAACTTTCTAATAAAATATAGCGCCACCATACTTTCCTCGTCATGGTGTCGAATCGTAACTTTAAGAGAGTCCTAATTTCTTCAAAGGGCTTTTGGACACGGCTTTGATAATTTTGGTCGGCAAGATCCCATGACCTGCCGCTATGAGATTGTCGATTTTGGATGGTATTGAACGACAGGTTGTATCATAATCGTAAGCCAATAGCTATTGACGAGCCGAAGACAAAATCGGCACAAAATTTGATGAAATCAATAATGAAGAAATCACAGATGCTGTTGAAAACATCTAAGAAGAGAGAGTGTTCTATTATCCGAAGATGGACGATATTTTGAACATTAGCTGCAAATACTAAAACCTCATGATGTTTCCATTATTTTTCATTAAGTAAATGATTTTCGAGCGCGAGAAGTCGTTTTAACATGGAAATTTGGGACACCCTGATTTCTCCCTTCATTAATTCGCACTACTTTCAATTACTGGAGAAAATGTCGATAACTAAAGCATTACATAAATGTTTATTTTCCTAAATTAGGTTCACCAAGCTTCGCTTTGCCATAACCAAGAACCCCTGTATTCGTTGCTTGGATCCAATCCACCTGCTTACTGTAAACATGGACGTATGCTTCAGTAATGGCAGGTCATAGTAATTTTAACGTGATACATATGGTGACGAGTGGTCTGTCTATCATCATCGTCAGGCATTGTGACATTTTGGAAAGCCGCTCGCAGACGATTTCACAATTTATCCGCGGCATCAGCGCTTCGTAGCGCGTTAGACATAGTTTCAGAGACGAAAACTTAAATGATAAGCTAGAAGTGACCTTCAATAATTTTCAGGAGTTTGATGCGTTTCAGGAGTTTGATTAAAATTTGATGTTCGACCGAATATTTCTATTTGCTGACGCTTTCTATCAAAATGATCTCAAAAGATTCAACGCATATTCATTTAAAAGTATATTGTGAAGTGAATGTGAAAAATACAGAAAAAAACACATTGTAAAATATGTGCTTTTATCATTTTCATCAATTATCAAGCCAATTATTAGGACAAATTAATTGGGACTCTCATTATCCTGGTCTTTGACCAGCTGACTTTGGCTCTGAAACACGTGAAGAGCTTGTAGGCTAGACTCTAAATTCTAGGGTAGACTCTAGGAAGGTAGTGGCGTCGGCATACTCGAGGTCTTTGAGCACTTGGTTATCCAAAGCTAGATCTTCAATTTGTGATGTGACTGTTGTCATGAGTGAAAAGGTATGGGGCTGCTACACACCCTGGTCGTACTCCGCTGTTCGTTGGGAAGAAGGCAGAAACTTTAAATGAAAAAAACTTAAAAATCGCTGCAGATGACTATCAACAATTTCAGTGATTATACGAATATCACACTAAGGAATTGGCTATTAATTATAAGACTCACCCATGTCAACAAACGCTCTTTGAGCCATTCAGCCGGCTGAAACTACAATATTGATCTGTGTATTGCAAATAATTAACAGAGTGCATTTTAGGACCAACCCTCAGGTTGAATCGATCATCGCAAATCTGTCAATGCACATTGTATAGCATGCGTAGAACATGTTGTTTTTTTAATTTACTTGAGACAGTTTTAAGGCAATGCAGCCATGCCCCATACTTATCACAAAGAAAGCATCCTAACCGCATGATCACAAGTAAAGACGCAGTTCATTTTCCTGTTCAGAAAAGTCATTTAGAACTATTTTGTTAAGTCATCCATTCATCCAATCACAAAAAAGCCCTCCCTACATGTTTCACAAACTTTAGTTTTTTGTTCTTGTTCTTGTTTCTGCAATTACTAAAAAGAGGCAGTGAAAAGCAAATTTTCTTGCTCACTGACAAAGATCTTCAAATTCATGCAATATCAGCTGATTCTTATTGACTTCGTTGCACACAAGGTAAAAATACGTCTATTTCCTATCTAGCCCTTTATACAATTCATATTAAATATCTTCGAGGATATACCACACATTATTCAAAAGTTTGGGTCGGGGAAGGAAGCCGTCATCAAACGTAGAAGAATTCAATGTTTCATCAAAGAAACACTGACACAGAAGATGAAGGTTCAAGTCATGGATGGAAATCTTTAAAGTTTCTTAGCCGGTTAGCCGATCTGAAAATTTTCCCTGTTAAAAGGCACATACGCATTAAAGAACTTTTCTATGTAAACTGTGAGCATTAGGAACATTCAAGGAACGATGCTGGTGCTAAGTTTGAACTATTATGTTAAGCAACCACAATTTTAATTCAGAGGAACGAAATATCGTCACGCCTGTGATGTAGCTTATGAGCGTATGCAATAATTTTTGCAAAATTTGCAGCATACAGTAAATTTTAAAAACCTTACCGATATGGAAGTGTACCACAGCTCCCTATGAGAAATATTCTCAAAACGCAGAGCTCCGCATGCTCTAAAATAAGAAATGGCATTAATTAGAAATCGTTTCAATATCATAACATGTAAAGATTAACAGGATTTCTTGCTTAACGATGTTTTGCGCGTCAAGAAATAATTCACTTTTTCTCATCTCAGTTACATGTCGTACAGAAAGTTTGTGAGGCATGGTAGTATGTTCATTTTAGACTTGAGAACATTTTTTAGCATGAAACTAACAAAATTACTTCCATATCTAGTATGAGCAGTGCTTAAAGGTTACTGCTACTATAATTACATAGATTTTTTTGTGGGTGAATGAGTATGTTGGTTATAGCTTCACTTGTACTTTGTCAATAGTTTATATAGACTTCAAATTCACAAAGGTTATTTACTTTGCAAGAAATTGACAAAAATGCTCAATTTTAAAAGCTATTTTTAAATAAAGATCAGTTTTTATGCTCGATATGAACATTTGAATTGATTGATTATTAGAGATACGCAGAAACTGGAAATCACAAACAATTTTTTAACAATGCTGTTGGCGCAGGTATGCTCCTTTCAAGACATGCGTAGCTCCCAGGATAAAATGGGTCAAGTAGTACATGACAACAGTGTTGATTTTATGGATTTAAGATAATCAAACTTAAACTAAGATAACGCACAGGGTGAGTAAAGATGTGTTATTTGATCTCTGTTAAAAACATTGCATTGACATTCCAATTCGTTCCCTAAGTTGGCTAATTCTGTGTATTCTTCCGTTACGAAGCATGTTTGCGGATTAAATCGATTTTTAGCTCTAACAATTGAAATTCAAATCATTAGATGAATATTTTATTCAGACTATGGGGATGAAGACGAAACCTTTTGCATTGGCAGGTCAGTTGCATTTAACGACACAACTGAAGCAATAAGAAAACGCAAGATCAAACAATGTCCGGAGGTTCTTCACGTTATGAGCTACTCGTATGATAGACCAAATTAGCGTGAGGGAAGGACGAGCCTTTACGACGTTAAAGTATATCAACAATTTTCCTGAAATTTCTATGTTAAAATTTGCAATTACACCAACGAAAAGTGTCTGTTTGTACACTTTACTTCATCCTCTGTCAATGAATGATAACTCATTTGAAAGATCATGATCTGTAGATGATTTCTATAATAACCAGTTCAACAAAATACCAATTTGTGTAACTTTTATGAGCAAAAATTCGAAAAAATGGAGTCAACACCTTAAATGTCACAATTTTACCACTGGAAATAAATAGGATTGTGTTATCCTCTCTATTTCTGAAAAGCAAATGATCTGATCCGGCAGACGCGAAGTTTTGCAGTAGGTTAGAGGTATACTATGCTATGTGAAAGTTTTATGTACTACCTCGTTCTATGCACAACTTCACGCCGGCTCCCGGACTAGATAGAAAGGATATTTATAAAATGACTTTTATTGAATTGCAAACAAGTTCATTGAAAATCCTTTTTATACGCAATATGGCTGAGTAAATAGTCATCTCCTTTGAAAATCATGTATTGTATCATTTGTATGTTTGTATTCATCATTTGTATTAAAAAGTAGCAGTTGCAGAAAACTCTTCAACACTGGATGAGGCATAGCGATTTTCCGCTTGACATCAACCTTTGCAGGATACTTAATCGTTGTATTTAGAATACTTAATGATAACTGTTGTAAAACATACTTGGTTGTTATCATATCCAAGTTTGGAAAAGTTTTTGTAATCAAATGTGTTCATCATTACAAGATTGCCTGAAACGCAGACATTGTTAATCAGTGTTCAATTACTTATGCATCCGCACAAGGCTTCCATCGTCAACGATTTGCATGTACATGATCGTATTAAGATCTGTTGACTTACTTGCATCTACAAGCAGATTTTCTAGACTTATATTTTCGCACTTATCCAAGTGAAAGACAGATAATCACATTTTGCATCCCGCTACATTTCTAGATACTGTGCAGGCAGAATTACTTGAAAATTCGCTTCTTGAGGATATGTGAATGTGAATGCAAAGATGCTAAACCGAAACAAATCCTTAATGTTAAAATGATAGAAATGGCACAGTGCAGACCATACATTAAATGGTTCTGAACCGGTCAGGTATTTAGTGACCACGAGGGGTAACCTTAATGCAATCTGATTATGTTCATTTAATTTTCCCATTAAAGTGTGATACTTTGCAGCTAACTGAAATGGCCCACCATTGGCCTATACACATTATTAGACATGCAGTATTATGTCTACGCAACACACCTGCAACACATCAGACGGTCAGCAGTGCACATGCATAAATGCAATCATATTTATTTTTCGTCATCTATAAGCCACACTGAGTCTTTATACCAGGGGTTCCCAACCTTTTCATGTTGCGTACCCTAAAGTAGAAAATCATAGGATTTTTCATTATTCCGCGTACCCTCATTTGACATATAAAAAATAGTAAGAATTCAATCATACTAAAATTTGATTACGCGTAGAAATATAAGAAATTCGTAATTGAATAACACAAAAATGTGTAGCAACACAAGCGCAGCGAAAGCCATGTTGCAGCATCAAACAGCTTCTTTGTTTGCTTTTAATCATTACTATGGTGGAGAATCTGGATTCATATAATTATGTGGTTGGGGTCGAGTTGGTGGTTTCTAATTAGCAACGGTTGCTTCTAGGCCAGATGATGACAATCCAATGCGGAATGCGCACGAAGTTAAACAGTTCAACTGACCCATGTTCAGGAAAGTAATGAAGGTAAAATTGAATTATGATAAAATTCCCATATTCTGCGCACCCTTCAAAATTCCTTCGCGTGCCCCTTATGGGTACGCGTACCGCAGGTTGGGAACCCCTGCTTTATACAGAGAAGCTGCTACGCATGTCTAATCAGGCAGTCGAACTGACAAGTGATTTATTTTCGCTTCAGATGTATTTTGGCAATCATTTAAAACCTTGAAAGTTGTTTGAAATTTTAGCTCAGATTCTGTGATTTTCAATTGACTTCGCGATAGTGATGCTAACTGCAAATAGTAGATTGCCAGTTTAATTTAAATTGCTATCTCTAACTTGACAGAGATTAAATGGCGATTGATAGGATGGCGGTGGTGAGATATTATCACAAAGATGGTTCCAAGTTTGAACGCAGGCTATTTTACAGATATTTGAAGCTGAACATTTGATCATGTGTAAAGAGTGCAAGTGAAGCCTCAACAGAGTCACTGCTACCTGTATGTTTCACGATTAGTTCAGCATGATTGATGATGAGCAAATATTTACTCAAAGCGAAAAAAATCCGATAGCTGCATGAAAATGTACACCATTTCCTAAACAGTGGCATTGTTCTCTAACAAAAGAACAGCTTAACAAAAGTGAAATTCAAACACTGAAATGTACCCAGATAATTTTTTAAATGTACTTAATTGTTTACATGCGACTTTTCGTTGGTTACCATGGCCATGAAACAAACTGTTAATACTAAAAGTTGTTGGCCTATGAGTATTTATTTATTTGGGTGTATTTATACAGCGCTGTACCCAAAAGAGGCTCACAGCTCACAACGTATACAAAAAAATAAAGTTAGAAATTACGAGAAAATTTTTTTATCATAATCTTCCTCCAGTTACGCTTGAAAGTCAAGAAACTGTTTGCATTTTGAATATCTCGAGGGATGGAGGGCACTTCAAATATGCACTTATCCTCAGATGAACGCAGGTAGAGTGAAGGACGACGGACATGTAGCAACTTATGCACATACTGGAGTGATCGTAAATGAAATGCTTTGAAGCACAAACTACCAACTTTTAGTTCAATGCGTTGAAGAATTGGAAGCCACTTCAGTCTCCTGAGGTATGCACGGCGATTGACTTTAAATACCAAGCGCACGCACGCATTTTGCACTTTTTGCAATTTCGTTAGAAGTTTGTATGGCACACCACAGAGAATGCTATTACAATAGTTGAGCCTTGTACACACCAATGAGGTCGCGATCTTCTTTAACGTCTCTGTTGATAAATAATTTCTGATAGTCTCCGAATCTCAATGGAACATGCTTTGCATGTCATGTTGATATGTTCATTTAATTTCAGTGCATAGTCCAATACATGAAGTATAATTCCAGGAGCATCCTAGAGTGAGTGGAACAAAGACTTTTAAACGTTCACTTATCTTCATATTTTTGTCCTTATTAGTTGAATCTCATACATGTCTGTGCATCACACGAATACGTGATGATACGTAATGAAGCATTAGGAAAGCATTGATTGCTAGGATGCCAATAAAATTTCAAACTTAGCATAGTTCTAGTCCGACCTTTTCTTTTCGTACCTCCAAAATCTAGTGTCGGCGACATGCTGTTTCTGTAAAATCTTGATCTAAATGACGGTAAGCCGTTTGACTTTGTGAGCATGCTTATCCACGTGCAATTCGCAAACATTTTCTTATAAAAACAAGCTATACTGGCTTAATTGATTGACAGTCAAACTTGAAAAGTGGTGGAAAAAGAATATGATCATTAATAAAAACACCGGAGAAATATGAAGACACATACATCGGTGACTCATTGCGGACTTTTAGGAAAAAATGTCCATGCGAAAAGCTGGTGGCACAAAATTGTTAACAAAATGACCAAATCGGATCGATTTATGTGAAAAATCTGAAGAAAGCTCTGTTTACTAGACGTGATGCGTGATTACCTAGTACCTCTCTGATTTTTTAGTAGCTAAACGCACCAAAGATGTTGGGACCAATATGTATACATATTTCATAAGCTACATCAAGTATGTTCAGATTATCACTATGACAGAGTACACCAATCACAAAGTAATGAAGTTGTGAAAATGTATACAATAAACATAAAATATCTATAAATCAGAGAGACATTGAAAATTAGGGGATAGAGATCATCGTATTAAAGCAAATGCGGCCTTTAAGGGCTGCGGTCTAGTAATTAATACCGACTGCAGATAATGCTGATGGACCGCTTAAGTCTAGTCAACACCATGCTATGCCGTAAATTCGAGTGAGCTAATCCTTGAAGAAAATAGCCCAAAATTTAGGACAAAGCTGAGTCTAGAAGCTGACAATGCCTGAAGTCTCAACATAGTATCGAATATGAAATAGCACTCCTATTAGAAATGACCAATTTCTTTCGTCTCATCTTCCATTTTCTCTTTACTCAAGGCAGCTGAAGTCAGGATGTATGCAAACACAAGCACAATTGACCCCAGGGTTTCTTCCAATACTAACAACTGATGCATTAAATCAGGGGACACATATTGAAGAGCGGAAGAGGAGGTTGCCTTAAGCTTCGATATATTTACTTCGATAACGAGATTGGAATGACCATCATCGGGAGACATCCAACTTGACATGATTTCTGCTGTAAGCAAAGTAGAATAATCTCACATTTCAGTATGTCCTTGAAAGCCTTCTTGAGCAGCGTAAAACCTTGTCTGACTTTTATCGCTAACCATGAAAAAGCGGAATATTTTGACACTTGATAGTATTATAATGTACCGGTAGTCGCTTAAATATATAACATCTGTTTATTGAAAAACTCAACTTGATCTTGATTGCATGCACAACTGTTTCGCTTTTTGCTTAGTAAATTGAAAAAGTATTGTCACAGCAAAGATCGCATTTCGAATCAGGTTTCGAACCGGGACCGGTTGACCGGTCAGTCGATCAGTCGACTGGTCCCGGTCGAAAACCGGTTGGTCAATCAATCGGCAGCAATTATTGACATTGATCGATCAGACAAGAATTGTAATGTACTCTATACACACTTTATCTATGGCTTACTGGACTTATTGAAAGTGCCCCCGATAAATGATCCGTGGCATATTTTAAGATCGATCCTACGATTGTTAAAAAAAATCACCAATGCCCAAATGTTTCCTGATCTTGTCTACTCGAATCTCAAAATTCATGTCGGATGAATCTATGTCAATTTAGACTAATCAAAAGTTGTAGGGCACTATGCTTGCTAATTTATCTAAATTGAAATTATCCATATGTGAAGACGAAAGCGTATCCACACCACACAGAAATAGGCTTATCTAATGCAGGATAAAAAACTAGCGTTAGTCCATAAAGACTGATCCACACCCTAGCTAATTAAGTGATAATCCACTGACGCAGAAGTTAAAATTAACATTAACAACTTTTTCTGTAAAATTACAAGGGAAAAAGACATAGCTTACGGTCGATCACATATGGTTAATCTGTTCACCAATCTCTGATATTCATTGCTTCTTTTAGAGCGGCAAACATCTCAATGGGACTAATTCACTCATTAAAGAAGCACATGTGAGATGACACTCGTCGTTTGATAAACAATTTGGAAAAGGCACTTTATTTATTTTTCATTTATCTTATTATATTTATTTATTTCATTTTAATAAACAATGCTTAAAGTCAAATAATTTCAAAGCCAATTTAGTTTTAAAAGATAACCAAATTTTCAAATGAGTAGATTTAATGAATAGAATAGAAGAATAGGTAGCGCATAACCCATTTGGAAAAATACTGAATAAATAATCAAACATCACAAATTTCAAAAAGGTCGAGGCCAAGGACCTTCAAATTATATACCGAAGAATCCTTTGTTGTATCAGTTTGAATGACAAAGTGTTAATTAATAAAATACGATCATAGCCACTCGGTTGGGTTGACTTTGCCTTACCGGCAACCGGTTGGGTTGGGTTACGAAATTCCTAGCCGGTTCTAACCCTGTTTCGAATAGTTTGAAATCGAACCTCTTATTTAGCCTATATAGTTTTGACAGCTGTCACATGCGGCATATCGGGGCCATCAAAAGGCACCTTGCTATTCGAATAAGCTAACATCTTAAAGGCTATCTACGTCCGACAGATAGTTCTATGCACGAAGATCTCCAAAAGTCTGGAGACGTTTCGATTCTCAGTTATTGCAAATACTCTATCATTCTCGAATCTATTTTCATTAAAACGAATCCAAATGTGAACATAATCTATTCGCAAACATGTTTCAGTGACGTCGATGGCCACCATCATCACTGCATAGAGATATAAGACAATCAAGGGTTAAAAAATCACGCGAAAAGTCAAAACTTTATAAAAAATAAAGATGAAATTCCTTCTGACGAGTGCTATTCTCTCGTATACAAATATACTTGTGAGTTATGTAATAAAAGCTACTTCGGAGGGACTCGTCGGCATTTACGCAAACGGAAAACCACCATCCGAAATTTCAATGCACGAACAATTACCGAAGAAAGAAAATTTCAAAATAATGATAAAATCGCGATACACGAAAATTGCTGAATCGCTGTACATCAAATCTTTCACCAACAAGAATAGCTACTGAACAACAACACTCAATCAGAGCAGCTTCTACTTCATTGATTTTTCAGTGATTGTAAATTTGTATAAAAATTGACCCTTTATTGGCTTATATCTCTATGCACTGATGATGGTGGCCATCAACGCCACTGAAACATGTTTGCGAATAAACAACATTTACGGTTCCTCTCTCTCTCAACTCAGAATCAAAATGTATTATCCAATGAAAGTAGTTAGAATTGCGGACGCACTGATAGTGGATGCGAACATGGATTGGAACATGTGTTCCGAATTGCCAATGCGAACATGTTCCGAATTGCGAATGCGAACATGGATATGAACATGTTCCGAATTGCGAATGGATGCGAACATGGATAGGAACATGTAAATAGGAACCGCGTTCCGATTGATAGGAGAATTGAGATCATACTCAATGATTCGGAACGGCTTGTTCCGAAATTGAATTAGAGTATGTGAATTAGAATAGGGATGCGAACATCTATTTCGGTACTTAAACAGGTGTTTGTTTTGAGACTGCTTGCTCGAATGCGACAATTGTGGCCATTGTGACTATGATGACAATTTTATTTATTTTCATAACTAGGTTAAGTTATAAATACGTGGAAGTTGCTTGATGGTTAGTTTCCCAATTTCATGGATTGTTGCAAGAGACCTTGGTTATTCGCTAAAGGCTATAGAAACTGTTACAAATCTAAATGAAAATATCAAAGCTGGTGATTTAGTTGAACGACTAATGGATCTGGATGAGCATACCATGAATGCTAAATTGGATCGTAGTTGGATAGAAGATTTCTCAATGCTACATTATAAAGACAGTGAAATTAGGAGGATGAAATTGGAACTTTCTGAAACGGAGATAAAAAAAGTGAAACCTTCAATTGATCTATCAAAATGTTCTAACAATGAAAGTGACTTCAGAAAGAAATTAGAAACAGAGACGTTTAAACTATTATGTGAACGGAACTGCATTAGGTGTTTTGAACGGGAAAAATCCCTTCTCTTCTTACCATGTTCTCATTTTGTCATGTGTTCTACATGCTATATACCCTTGGAAACTACATTTTGTCCCCTTTGTGATGAAGAAATAATTTCAACAGTCACTGTATATCGTTCATGATGAGTCATCATGCGTGTCTGTGATTGGTTGCTATTGTGCAGCTTTTGTATATAAGATTATCACACTTCTATTACAACCATACTTGTTGAGGATTGTAGACATTAATAAACATGCCATTTACCACGATCATTCCTGTTTCAATTATTCACAAAGACAATCTGTTTACTAGCAAGATTTTCTACTCTGCAAATGATGTTATTGGT
>CAJQUW010013261.1:0-15620 GCA_907163375.1 Prostheceraeus crozeri | reverse complement strand
CGGAATGGACTACCGGTGAAGTGTCCGGTACACGAGTGTGACCATGACTTTTAGTTAAAAATCAAACATTCCATGAGTGGTTGTGATGACTATCTGAAGATCATGGAGTCGCCTGAGGGACGTGATTTGCACCCGTCATTTATTTTTCACGCTTAAATTAAACTTACATTGTAAATCTCTTGTCTTTTCATTTTAAACATAGTTCTGGAATTTGTTTTCTTAATTGGGGAGCCAGACTAAATCATAACTGCAACATTAAAGTTTCACATCTAAATAGTGCATACATTTAAAAATAATTGTCACATTATCGCAATTGAGCAAACCATTCAAAATCAAACAACGGACGTCTATCGGTACGTACCCAAGTGCTCAGACCAAACCACACAAGTTCGATCATAGACGTCCGAAACACAGTGTACCAAACACATGTACCTATCCAGTAAAACAGATCTCATACAAGTTCCTATTTGATAACACGAATTATACATGTACCTATCCGTGTGCCTATCGATAACTAAATTATACATGTACCTATCCATGTACCTATCCATGTTCCTATTGATAACACTAAACTTTACATGTACCTATCCATGTACCTATTGATAACACTAAATTTTTACATGTACCTATCCATGTACCTATCCGTGGCAAGTAGGGCACAGTTTTCACTACTTCTATGGTATCAGAGAAAAGTTGTCGAAATTTAACAAAATAATATGAAGTCATTTTGAAAGATACATGCATTAATCTAGAGTATCGGTCAAAGACATAATAATCATAAAATAAGTAATTGATGAGATTAAATGTATTAGTAGCCAGTCAATATGACTCTTTTGGACATTTTTCACCGACAAAAATGACCATAGAGTCTGCAAAGGCATGCAACAATTGTACAATTGATTAAGATCATTTTTTTAAGTGGTAGTAACTTCTGGGACACTCTATATAAAGAGCAACATGACAATAAAGCATGATAAATGTTTACAACGCACAATGCGAATTTTGACCGAAATCAATATGTGATTGAAGGAATCAGAGAGGAGAATATTTTACAAATACTCGAAGTGACTATTGACTTTCAGCTATAATGTTGCAAGGATGTGTAAGAGAGCTTCTTCAAAACATTCATCTTGCGATGATTGAAGTCGTTCCTTTGTAAATCTCAGATTTGCTTAATTTATTGCTCTTATATTTCGTTGATGAATATTCTCGATCATTAAATATTGTCCATCCATTCGTTGTCATTAATTCAAAATCGTTGTCATTAGATGATTTAGATCATCTGCAATGAGACCCAATTGCTGTTGTGCGGATTTTGTTCATTTGTTTTACCGATCGAACGCACTGTACAAAGGCTTACGCGCTGTTTCAGAAAAATCCTCATCAGATCGAAATTCTTCCGCTTGTCGCACTTAAATGCCATCCGAATTATTCAGGTTGGAATATATGATTCCCACTGTGTAAAAACCACAGCACACAAAATTCGTTTATCATTTCTCTGGCCAGATTGTTTAATGATGGCTTTTCGAGTGTGAGATTGTCTATTTTTCTATCAGATTTTCTCTATGTCTCATTTTGATGCGCACTATGCGACACTTTTCCTGAAATGTTGACTTATTCTGCTATGATATACATTGACCTTTTATAAAATGAAATGTACTACTTGTATTCTTCACGTTGTCATTATTGAGGTTTGAAACAAATATGCGTTATTAAAAAAAATCATTGGTGAAGAGCATGCATGATCACAGTCTTCTTCTTCTTCCTCCTGTTCCAGCTAGTTAGCCGGGTCGGGGGCCTGTGTCATGCTTCTCCAACGTCTTCTGCCGTAGGCATCTCCCTCCTCGAGTCCAATTTTGGCCATATCTTCCTGGATATCATCGCGCCATCACCTGCACGGACGTCCTCTCCTTTGGGTTCCTTTCACCTCCATTTCATTCACCACTTTGACAGGATTGTCGACTTCCATCCTCATGAGGTGCCCATACTATCTCAAGCGTGTTGCTCTTGTCTTTTCGCAAGATGCTGGTCACTCCAACCTCCCTTCGGATCTGTTCGGTCATTAGTCTGTTTCTTAGCGTGACACCTCTAATACGTCTCATCATTTTCATTTCTGTTGTCTCCAGCATCATCGTCTCCTTCTTCCTCATCTCCCACACTTCCGCTCCACACATTAGCACTGGTCTCACGACTGTCTTGTAGATCTTTACTTTCAGCTTCCTTGAAATCCTCTTGTCCGCTATGACTCAGCTCACTTCTCTCCATTTATTCCACGCAGCTTTAACTCTTGCCCTCACCGCCAACTCTGAGCCTCCTGTTTCCAAGGTCACTCCCACGTATTTGAAAGCTTCGACTTCCTTTAGCTCCTGTCCGTCCCTGTCGACAATTCTGGCCTTCCTATGGTTCCTGCTGCATGCCATAATTTCCGTTTTCTGTGTGTTTACTTTCAGTCCGTGTTTTTCCATTTCTCCTGTTTTCCATTCTTCTTTTCCTTCAGCCATCACCACCAGGTCATCCGCAAAGAACAGCTCCCACGGTTGTCCGCCTTTGAATTTTTGCTGATGGTATCCAGCACCAGTATGAAAAGGAAGGGGCTGAGTGCTGATCCCTGGTGAAGTCCAATTTTGATTTCAAACGGTTCGATAGGTCCATGCGGTGTCCTCACTACAGTCTCTGTCTTTTCATGCGTCACCCTGACCAGCCTTTCTGGAATCCTTCTTCGTCTAAGACACCAGTATACAAGTTCCCTGGGTATGCGGCCGTATGCTTTCTCAAAGTCAACGAAAACTAGGAATAGGTCTTTCTGTTTTTCACGGTGCTTCTCTTGCAGCTGCTTTGCGACGAAGACTGCATCGGTGGTACCCTTGCCCTTGCTGAAGCCAAACTGCATGTTATTTATTTCGACAATTTCTCTCGGTCTTTGGCCCAGAACCCTTTCCATCACCTTCATAAGATCCTCCAAGAATTTGATTCCTCTGTAGTTTACGCATTAAAGGGGATTTCCTTTCTGTTTGTACACCGGCACAATTTCGCACTTGGCCCAATTCGTTGATATTTTTCTTCTCTCCAAACCAGCTCGAGTATTTCGAACACTAGTGTCGTGCCATCCTCTCCCAGCATCTTCAAGAGTTCAATGGGGACTCCTGAACATCCTGGTGCCTTCATTTTATACATCGCTATCTTGACTTCATCAGCACTAATGTTCAGTACTGTGCCTTCAGTAGGCGTAACTTCTTCCAAGGCCTCTCTTTCATTTTCCACATTCAACAGTACTCTGAAGATTCTCTCCACCTCTGCCTGATGTTTTCTTCCTCCAAAATGATGTCACATTCTTGACCTCTTATTATTGTCATTTCACCCTATCCTTTCTGTTTGATGCTCCCTGTTTTTTTCCTATCAAGCAGATTGTTTCTCAAAAGTTTCCAATTTCTTGCGCCATTCATTCCATGCTTCATGCTTGGCTTTCGCTACTGCTCGCTTTTCTTGTACCTTACCTGATGCATATTTGTCTTTAGCATTACTGTTGCCAGTCTTCTGCCATTCTTTGAAAGCTTTCTTCTTTTCTCCAATTTTCTCTTGAACGTCCATATTCCACCACCAGGTCTCTTCGATCTCCCCTCTTCCTCCCTTTGTTTTCCTGCACACTTCTTCAGCAGTCTGTTGCATGACCTCTTTGATATTCAACCACTTCTTTTCCGCAGTTTCAACATCTCTCGTCATCTTTCTCAAAATCTTATCTTTGAAGGTGTTTCTGTTGTTTTCCTCCAGATCCAAAATCTCACCCTCTCTCCGTCTGACCCCTGTTCTCCTCTTTATGGCTTTCTTCCTCATTTTCAGGCAAAGCAGTCTCTGTTGTGATACCACTGCTTCCGCAGGTCCTTCCGCACTGCTTCCCCCTGCAGTTCTTCGTTCTCTCCATATCTCTTCTCCTTAACATGATGTAGTCAATTTGAGTACGTAGAGCGCCGCGTCGGTAGGTGATCAGATGCTCTCTCAATTTTGTATAGAAGGTATTGACCAACACCAATCCCAGACTCTCGCAGCTTTCCAGTAGCCTTCCATCTTCCTCATTTCTGTCTCCAGCTCCTTTACCTCCATGGGCTCCCTGGAATCCGTCATTTCTCTCACCAACATGTCCATTCATGTCTCCTCCGATAATCAGTGTTTCTTCTTGCTTGCATGTAAGCACCAGTCTCTCGAACTCCTCATAGAACTCCTCTTTCTCCTCTCCTCTTCTTCCTGCCTGTAAGGCGTAGGCTGAGATAATGTTGCACTGATGTTGCATATTTCGCTTTCCATAATCAGTTTGAGCTTCATGAGACGGTCTCCTGGCCTCTCAACCTCGATCACTTTGGTTTTGAGTTCCGCATTTAAGATGATACCAACTCCATATCTGGTGCTTCTCTCTCCGCTGTGGAACATCTTATAACCTTCGCCCAATTCCCTTGCACTCTTTCCACTCCACTTCGTCTCTTGGATGCACGCGATATCAATTGAACTCCTCTTGAACACCTCCACCAGCTCTATTCCTTTGCTTGTCAGACTGCCTACGTTCCAACTTGCAAAATTCAGTAAGAGATTCCACTCGCTTCTTTAACCGTGGTCGTTGTCTCCACGGTACCCCTAGTCCACTTTTCATGCTAGTCGGGGGTTTCTGAGACACGTCGCTTAGCCGTCCTCGGAAAAGTGTATGACACAGACATCATTGTAATAGAGCAGGGTTATTTTTATAGCCGGATGCTCTTCCTGACGCTAACCACATATATCGGATGTGGCCCTAGCCTTTGCCTTAAGCGGCCAAAACTGCAGGCCAGCAGCTTGGTTTGATTTTGGAGTGTCCTTCTACACCGAATGGCTGCTTATTCTCAGCTGGTGCAGATTATTCGCAGCTGGCCTATATACCTATAGGTCATCCCCTGTCAAAAAGCCAGGGACTGGCTTATTGCCTGACACTGGCACCCAAGTCAGGAGTGAGGACCATATCTACCCGCGCGACGTATCAAGTGCCATCGGGTCCAGACCTGGGGTAAGGTGCTACCCCTCCTCCTGACAAGGAGATGCAGTTTCACGTCGTACCCAGGACATAGATCATCATTGGTGCGAAGCATGCATGATAACAGTGTGACATCATTATTTTAAGCAGGAGATTTTAAGTGTCAACAAATATTCAGAAACGGCTCGCTGTTTCCATCGCGTCCCTTGAGATCATTTTCAATGAACGAGTAGAGCAAAGATTGCTTCGATTTTGCGATTTTTTTTGATTAAGTGCACTTTTATTTGTAAGTACTGTAAAGAGCTCTTTCTACTTAATTGTGCAAGTGATTTATTTCGACTTTTAACTTTCTCACTCGTGTAATATGTTCACCTGTGTGATTCTCTACATGTGATTTCAGTCTTTGCTAGAAAATAATGAAATCATTATTGCTATCATGCTGAATTATTCTCACGTTCGCAGAATTCCGACTGGCGCGTCTATCGCTGCAAACAGCCCACTTCACGTAAATTTCAACATGATATCAACTACATAGGAATATTTATCACTTTATTCAATTTGCACGAGATTTATATTGATAGAGCTATTTATTCCATGCATGGACTTCAATAATGATTCCATGCATATTGGGTGCATTTGAAAATATCAATGCTAATGTACAGCAAATAGACGTTTTTTACTAACATATAATAGAAGACATAGACATTGAAGTTTAGCAAGTGCGTCGTCTCAATGGCGGTTGCTTGCGAAATTTACTGCATGAGCTTGTTAAGATGTACTTTGCCATTTAGTGAGATAGGAAAAGTAGACATTTTATCCGTGAACAGGAAATCAAACCTGATTGAAGGTTCATGTTAAAATGTCCGATAAAAAGCGTTTTTCTTGCTTAAAAATCAATGATATAGAACTCATTATACTTGCATGGCAAAATTGGTTTCGAGGATAGACTGAATAAACCTCAAATTTTCAATGCTAATAATTTGTTTCTTGTTCATTTGAAATAGAGGACAATTTTTGAATGAGAGGACAATTTTACAAACTGACACACAGCATAGATTTATCAACTTACGAATTCTAATCAAATGGAGTTAAATCATCAAAATCTAAATATTAGCATCAAATAAGCTTAATAAGTGCATAAATATCAAAAAACCAAGACAATTTTGCATGCTTGATATAAACTTACAAGGCATTTTCGAAGACTGAGCAAGGACATGCAATGAACTGAAATTTTATTGAGGGGTGCGTGTTGGGTATTTGAAGGAATGTTCGAATTTCATCTAACTAATAAATGAGATGAGACAAATTGAGTACCTCATTTGTGAAGTATTGATATGGTATTTCTCACCAATCACAGGATGCAATGTAGATAATATAGATAATGTTTGCAGATACGGCAAATGATCAATTTATAGACAATCCAGGGGCCTATTTCAATTCAAGGTCCCTAACCTTACTGCCTCACGGTTAGGTACCTAATGTCATGCTCCCTTAAGGTGGATAAGCACATAGAAATCCGATACTCTGTAATGATAAATGACTAGAACGGCCATGGACGATGAAAACAGTAGAACGTCGTGGACGGACATGCGCTATCATGACAACGGTACCTATACGATGGCGGCTTCTAGTGGTTGACAATTGGAAGGCACCGGTAGCTTATCTGTGAACTTCGTAAATATTCACGGCCATTATCATTTCTCTTTAGATATTAAAGCATTCTGACAAAATAACTTACAATAAATCGCCATGCGGCAAGAATTTACAACTGTTGCATGTTTCAGTGATTTCACTCTTTCAAAGATCTAGAGCAATTGGCACCCAGCCGAGCGGCTGAAATTTCCATCAGCAAACAGCTGTTGTCTATTCTAGTCAGTAAACAAAGCGAAAAGTCGGATTTCTATGGATAAGCGTATTACAACTTCAAAGCAGCACCTTTGAAGCATCGATTCAAATAACAAACAATTCATTGTCTCTGGCTGTCACGTGGAATAGATATCTTACCTAACACATCATGAAAAGAGCGAAAAATCTTGAAGTACTTGCATCTTTCAATCTTATGTTAGGTGGCAAAACTTAAGGTAAAGAGTAAGATACAGATTGTTTCATAAAAAATGAATCACCCTTAAACATCGCCTTAACTTCAACTTTGTCTAACTCCGCCAAACTTGAACGAATTTCTCTGAAATTTGGAAGATATGTCAGTTGTGCTTACTAATATCATTGTTGGAAATTTCAAGCATGAATATTGAGTTGTTTTCCTGCTATAGATAAAAAAAGTAGTAGATAATTTGATCTTCATTTAGCAATGTTACACAAAATCATACCTCACTCTTATAAAATTACATTTGTTTCCTTTGTTACGTAATATGTTGTTCTACATGCCAAAAGCTATCAAGCAAAACAAAAATAAAGAAAATCGGTCAATCAGAGCCAGTATAGCACCATTATTCATCAACAATAATGTAACTGCTACATGTGATTAACTGGACTTCATGTTCCATAGCTTCCTGACTTCGTTGCGGTGGTGTTGGCAGCACTCCTGATTGCTTTCAGCTAGAAATCTATCTCTTACCGGTTGAAAACAATACAAAGCACAAATGAACAACAACGAGATCGCATTCACAAAAGGCAGAGTGTCAGCCTCGCTAGAACTAGGGTTTTCTTTGCGAGCTACAAGCAAGTGACTAAATGTCCCTTACACAAATGTGCATCGATGGCATAATGATGATTTTCGACTCTGTCGTAAAGAGGGCTCTGGCCGTCCATGCAAAACATCCAAACGTAGAGACCGCCTAATTTTGAGATTTGTTAAAGTTGATCCAAGTCTCTCGTTAACTGAGATGATGGTTGCACTAGACTCGTCTATTTCTAAGTCCACTATTCGTAGAAGACTTATTGAGTCGAATTTCAAGAGCTGTAAGAGGCCCTCTCAGATCGAATTATCAGATCAGCATACAAAAAGACGTCTCAGATGGGCAATGAGTCATTGTCACTGGCGAAATCAATGGGATCGGGTTGTCTGGTCTGATGAGGCATCAGTCCGTCTGAAGGATAATGATGGTTGATTGAGATTATGGATAAAATCTGATCAGGAAATTCCGAGACATTTACATCGTCCCCGGGTACAAGGGGGTGCGACTCTACTGATTTGTGCTGGCATTTTTGGACGTATCACAACTTACGTCACTGTTAAAAAGAGAGTGGAGAAAGTTAGATCAGTCAAAAATCAACGATATCATCGAATCAATGCCTAGACGAATTGGTAATGTCATTGACAATAAGGGTAGGGCCACAAAATATTAGCTTCTTAAGAACCGTTACTGTATCATAGCTTATCAAGGACATTTAAATATATTAGGGACATGAAATAACATGAAAAATGCTTTCTGTATCATACTTATGTTTTATTTAGTCAAATTTTAGGATGATCCACTTTTTATGAAACGGACTGTAGCTCTAGACCTACCTAATCAGGTACATAACCTCTATATGGTCTTTATATGGCACAAGGTAGGTTTCTTTGTGACATAGGAGAACAATGCGGCAATTAAGAATATGCAGACCGTTTCAAAAATAATTGCGCAAAGAAAATACATTCTCAAATGAAGTTCTCGAGTTGAAGTTGTGGTTCAATTTTGATAAACCTTATAAAACTTATGTTTCACAGATGATCTCGGCAAATATTTCAGTTTCTCAAGTGGTCAGTTGTGGTCAGTCGAGACCACACATGAAAGCAAAGTATGACGCAATTTACATATACTACATCAACTAGAAGTAAAAAGAAAGTGTCCTACATTTCGTTTCATGGCCTTTTGTATGTGGGATTTCATAAACATCGATAATTTAACTATGTTAAAACGCTTCTTCAGTTTTTAAAATTGCAAATGTGGCCAATGGATTGTCTGTCATCGAGAACTTTATGCCACCCATCTTGAGAACCAACGACGATCTTTCGATCTTTATCACCAATTTTGAGATCAACACGTTTTGTTTATTTACATGAATCTTATTGTTTTCAATACACATCCTGCAGTAAATGGAACGTCATTCGTCTCCAGATTCATTCATGAATTCGAGGCTTACTTTTAATGGTGTATTTCATTACGTTAGGTAAAATATCTATCTGACCTGGTAACAGACAGAGGCATTGAATTGTTTGATATTTGGTTAAATACTTTAAGGGAGCTCGCTAGGTACATGTAACTTAAGATAATGCTCCCTTAAGATTGAAATACGCTTATCCACCTTAAGGGACCGTGACGTTAGGTACCTTTAGGTAGCAAGGTTGCGAACTTTCATTGAAATAGCCCTTTGTAGAAGATTTCATTTACTGCAAAATGAGTGTCGGAAACGAAAATCTACGAATATCACGAACACAAATATAAGCGAATGACGTATATAAGTTTCTCTTGATGCTGAGTCACCACCTCAGATACTTTAGGGGACCTAGCGTCATCTTAATGAACCTAGCCTTAAGTTTGAAATGCACTCACGACACTTCTAAGAATCCTAAGGTTAGGTACCTCAAATTGAAATAGGCCCCAGATTTAGCAAATTTTACTCGTATTCGTAATGAGTAAGCCTATTTGCAAATTAAGGTTGCATTTCAATTCTATAATCCAATCTGTTTCTGATGACTGATCCTATGTCTATTATTTGGATTAGGTTTTACGAAGTTAGGAGTTTTAGTCTAACTAGAAACATACCGACATACCGAAACACACCGCTTCGAAACATACCATAAGTATGAAGGACAGGAAATCCTTCATCGCAAATATTGTCAGTCTGTAGCTGACATCAGTCTGTCACTCTGTCTATCCGCAATGTTCGAGTCGTGTGACAGAAAAGAAAACGTGTGCGCAATCGCTGTGTATTCATTCAATTACTAATATATGCATGTAGACAATATCCTTCTGTTGCAGTCATTCCAATTCTAATTCATATATTCTGGAGAGCATCTTCATTCAGACTGTTACAAATTCACAGCAGGATTGTAGCTCAATACAAAATGTCTTGTTTCATTCATTTCATCATTGTCATTATCCCTCATTAGACTGGTAGAAAATTATTTCATCAGCTTTTGTGTCTGAGTCAATTAGATAATGGTCTACTGTATATTCAGTAGTCTTGATTGTAATCGAAATTTTATTTATGTCACTGATAATAAACATTGAGCGATTGGAGCTGAGAATCTAGTCCTCGACACACGGTTACACTTATCATTGCTGTGATATTTCCAACCGGTTTGAACTGGCAGGCCAGCAGTTTGGACTGCACAGTATTCTCGATGGTGATGAGGAAAAATGAAGTAATCCCTTCTGCGATTACACAACTTTCCGATGTTAGCGCGGATCTATTTTTCAGCATTCCAAATATTTTTTGAATAACTTTCGCAACTCTGTTGATTGTCTGATTTTTCATAAGTTTAACATTGATTGATAAGTTGCTCAGAGATTATTCTGATGTATGGAATTCTACTGCATCACGGACCCTATTAGATTGTGAAGGTAGCATCATGAACATTTTAAATGATGGAGCTAAATTGTCTGAGTCAAAAACATTTAAGTGAGAATTTTACGAGTGGTTAGCAATCGTGCCTACCACGTCATTTGAAGTGAAATTAGAAGTGAGAAATGACTTATTGCATGTTGTTTGGATGAACACCGCAGAGTTTCCCTCTCATTGAAGATGTTCGATGTCCTCAAGTGATCTCATATATTCATTTATCCCGTCAAAATTGCATTTTTCGCAAGTCACTTGCTTTGCAAAGTGATGCATCTATTCAGTTTCTCCCTCATATGCTGAATATCGATCGACTCGAGGTATCGTGGACATGGCTGACTTCCAGATTTTATTCAAGTGTTCACAAAATGAAGACAATTTTGTCACTGAAAGCGAAAGCTAAGCTGAAATGATATTTGGATATCCAAGAACCATGTGAATATCTGAATATCATTGAAATAAATTATGTCTGAATGTGTGGAATGACAACTGATGCATCGCAACGGTCGTAGCAGTGTAAATGATTTCTACATTGTTGTAATACAAAAATACAAAGTGTGCACTTATCGTGAGTGGCAGTTGCTTGTAACACATAATTAATGTCATGATGCATGGATTCTAGTATTTGAATTATCATGACGATCTCAGCATGGCATTCATTACACGTATATAGATGGTTGCAACTTCAAATGATGTGCCGACTTCGTGCAGATGGTAGAATCATGTCTCTTCATTCGTTGTGCGACGATACGGGAGGTTCATTTCAAGTTAAGCTCTTTTCAAATAAATTGAAAATAGAGAAGTCACTCCTCCCTTCTATTTACGACTTTTATTCCAAAAAGTTATACAAATTTCAAATAAGTACCCGACGCCCTTCATCTGAAGACAGTCTCAAGGATGACGTACAAATGTGGAAGGATCCTTCAATGTTGACTTGGCATAGTTGTGGCAACTCATTAAATTTGTTCATGGCGTCTATTAAGTTTTGGCATTTTCATGCTTCAGCCATTCTAGTTGTAATCGCATTAAATTGTTGAATAAGAATCTCACAACCATAGTAAGTTATTTCCATCTCTCTACCAGCATGAATTTCAGATGATGCTCGATCAAAGCACTCTTGGAATCTCTGTTGCGAATACTGTGTTCGTGTTCTTGATAGTGATGTTTAAAAGGTCGACAACTTTGTCCAACATAAAGGTCACTGCACCATAAGCAACTAAAACTATAAACTTAATATCTGCTTTTACAGTTGTATTTAGGACCAATAACGTTAAACACAATACATTTACATTCTTCTTTGGGTTTTTCCTTTATTACTTGAAATAGTTTTTCTCCCTGGTTTAGTTGAAAACGTGACCGGAATGTCATATTTAACTTTCAACTTATTTGATTTTCTCAAATAACTATCACTAACTAAATCGTGTGATAAGTGGATTGTGTCTGTTTTGGCATTTTATCATATTTATTTTTATTCATTTCGACATGTTTGTGATCAAACTTAAATGCGTTGCTGTTTATTCAATCAATCATAGTGTTAATATATTCAAAGGCCATATCTGCATCAGAACTGCGATCATTCATATATTTTATACAATTTTTAAGATCATTTTTTACTTTACTTGAAAACCAACTGTCTCTATGTAGAATTATGCCCGAATGACTTGTTTTACTAAAACATTTGTATTTAAGACTGCCATCCACTGATATGCTCAGGTCTAGAAAATTGATGTAATTACACCTCTGGGGATTTCTATAGTGAACTGAATATTTTTGTCAATAGAGTTAAATACTTCCACTATGTTCGAAAATATTTCCTCATCCTTGTAGAACGGGCCCATGATGATATCATCAATATACCGCATATGGCAAACGATTAATGTTGAACTTTTGGTTAAGAATTGTTTGTGCTCTTTCTTCTATGGTATTCATATATATAACCGCAAAAGGGGGCGAAAAATGTTCAGCTATTGGGCACCCCTTAATTCATAGTACTTCTTATGATTATAATTTATCTGATAATTGTACGAAATAAACTTAAGAAAATCTACAACATCTTGAACCGAGGAGCCAAAGTTCTCAATTTTTGTCTAAACTTTAGCAGCAAATGATTTTACAACATCTATGGCGTCAGCAATCGGAATACTAGGGTAAAGATTTTGGACGTCTAATGAGATAAAGATTTGGTTTTCACATAATTACTGTTCATTTTGAGATTACTTATCAATGAATGAGTACTATCCAGATGAGAAGGTACAAATTTAACTAACTGGTTAAGTATAGTAGTAGCTAACCAATCAACCTTTTGGGTTGTAGTTTTTTTCACAGATGCTATCGGGTGAAGTGTGAAAAAATCATTCACTTTATCTTTGTGATCTTTGACGTTTACATGAAATGCAGCTGGTTTATTGCCTACTGTAAGTAATCGAAGGGCTTGGGCGAATAAGGGGATAAGCCACACTTTCGCAACTTGACAGGAGGGCAATTTAAAGGTTTAAATATCATCGTAGAAAGGCTGTGTGCGCTAGCCCCTTAACATAAGTGGTTACGAGCCTATGCGTATGAATGATCAGCTGATCAGGCAGCGAAGAAAAAGACACATGAGATTCTCTCATGCAGGAGGCCAAATGAAAACATGCAACCTAATCTGTGTGGCATATCCCCTTTTACGTGCTCATACTTAAAACTTACATACATTGAAGTACGGTATCCTCATCAAAGCTCTCCCATTCAGTATGCGTCCATTATCTTTCAAAAAATGTCAATTATAGGGGTATTCAATTTGATCCTTTCGTTTAAATTAATCTATTTTATTTAAAAAAATCGTTATTCACATTGTCTACTTTTATCAAAACTCTTAACTTTTTAGTACACGATCACTATCTTTCCGAAATTAACGGCATTCAGCTTTAGAATTAAAGATTACGATTAGAGATCAAAATCAGCTTTGAAATTTAGATTTTATTGTAGATTATTTTTTTAAATTTGCCTTTTCTTTTTTTGCAAAAACTGTTCTACTCGTATTTTAGTCCACATTACGTATTTGGAGACAGCAACATCTTTGGAGACCTTATCAGCATCTTTCCCGGACTTTCATCGTCAAATCAGAAAACTCGTGCTTTGAGAACCCCATGTTTTCGTTGCTCGCTTCATTGGAAGGTCTGAAATTTTAGATCTTGTGTCAGCATCTTTACTTGAAACCTATTGACGGAAGAGATGCTTGCGGCCTATTCTTGATAGCAATCAATAGGCATGTTCTCTTCTTCGACTTGATTCTTCCGTGTGGCTGAAGTCTCGATCACATGAATGAGTATGTGACCTGTTAGAAGGAAGACATGGGTACTGCTTTTGAAATTTTTCTCTTTCACTAGGTTGCACCCGAACATTGTACAACAACTTGATGGTCGATTTATTGCTTTGGATGTTGCTCCATGAAGTACAGATAGTGGCTTATCCCCTTATTCATGCTGAACTTTGTGGCTTATCTCCTAATGCATTTTCTGGAAACCATATAAGAAAACCTCCAATCATCTCCATAAATCAGCCAAAAGAGGCATCCAGAGCTAACAACATGGGGTGAAATATCTCTGTTTTTTAAAAATGTGGCTTATCCCTTTGCACGTCCGACCCCTTCCTTTGATGATTAAACCGTGGAATATTTCTACATTTCGAACGAAGCCTTATTTTCAATAGCCGCAGTTTTAGATTTTTTACACAGGGTATACGTAGCGGTGTCATTGAGAATACTTTCAGTTCTGGCAATTAAACCATTTTTGTCAGTAACTACTATACGGTCAGATATGTCTGCTTTTAAATCACAAAGTTGTCGACCTTTTAAACATCACTATCAAGAACACGAACACAGTATTCGCAACAGAGATTCCAAGAGTGCTTTGATCGAGCATCATCTGAAATTCATGCTGGTAGAGAGATGGAAATAACTTACTATGGTTGTGAGATTCTTATTCAACAATTTAATGCGATTACAACTAGAATGGCTGAAGCATGAAAATGCCAAAACTTAATAGACGCAATGAACAAATTTAATGAGTTGCCACAACTATGCCAAATCAGCATTTAAGGATCCTTCCACATTTGTACGTCATCCTTGAGATTGTCTTCAGATGAAGGGCGTCGGGTACTTATTTGAAATTTGTATAACTTTTTGGAATAAAAGTCGTAAATAGAAGTTGTTCCTCTTGTTGTCGACAAGGAAGGTTGTATTTTGAAGCGCGCTCCGTGTGCATCCGTAGGATAGTTTACCGGCATCGTCTTCTCCAGTGCTTTGCATCGTATGAAAGCTCTTCATCTGGTCTATACGCATATGCTATTCATATTTTAATTGATAATCTACCTGAAAAGTTAGCGACGTTTTTATATTTCCCGCACTTAATTACCGCACATCACGTGATCTGTTTCCACCTTATCTCTCAGCTAGAAGCGTATTCGGTGGCTATCTATGCCGTCCTCGCTCAGTGCTTTGTGCTAAGATATCGGCGCCAGAATTTCCAGTATACCTTTTGCATTCGAGTGTTGAGATTGTTTGTAGACTGACGGATTGTGTCGGTGAGCACGATATCTATGTTAATTACCATAGTCTTTTGCACCGCTTTCTAATCATAATAATGTGAGTCAGCTAAGCTCATAGTATTCGGTGCACATCGACAACCTCAGTTACCGGAGTGGGCAAGGGGATAAACTCGAAGCGGTCGATCCAGATATCGTGGATTCCAATCTGCCACCATTTTTTTATCTTCTTGGAGGCCATCTATACAAAAAGCACGTTTCTCTAATTTTGCGTCACTAGTCTTTCATCGCTGCCTCCTACGTTGCCTCATTCAGTCATAGCTGTGCCTCACTACGCTATGTCCTTATTAGCTACACACGGCTTGTTGTTTGGCCAATGATCATTTCCAAAAGAGCCAAAAATGATCTAAAAAAGCCAAAATCACAAAAGAGCCAAAAAAGCCACAGAATGAAGAGTAGTATAGGGTATGACATCCGGCGCATCGCTTCGCTTCGCTCGCACCGGATATCACACCTTGCGTGATTTTCAAAAATTTAGGTAGTCTCCAAATTTCACGTGGCCGAAAATTTAGGTGTGACAAATTTTCGAAAAATCAAA
>CAJQUW010013260.1:0-70059 GCA_907163375.1 Prostheceraeus crozeri | reverse complement strand
GCCATCGGAAAAATTCTAACTCTGCGTTTTTTCCGAAAAATGTTTGAAAATTGTTTCTCGCGCGATGACTTGAAACTCTCCGATTGACATGAAACTCACCATACAGATAAAGAATTTCACGCTGATTCCAAATCTGAAATCCGTTTTCCCATCCGATGCTTCGTTTTGAAGCTACAGCCCAAAACGTCCCAAATTCTAACTCTGTCGTTTTTCGCCAATGTCCCAAAATCTTAAATGGCGTCTCACATCTAAACGAAGACAGATAGGAACAAGCCGATTCTTTCACTGAATTTGTCTCACTCTTAGCTTTCAAACGAGCTATCGCACGACAAAATCCGTCCACTGGAAGCCAAAAACGAAGCAAGCTGTCCAGAGGGGGGGGGACGTCAGTGAAATTTCAAAATTTGATGAAAAATGTTTTGGTGACGGTCCCAGGTCGAAATTCCACACTTTGGAAAATTTTCAAAATTTTACCCATACAAAGTCACTCTGACTCTTAGGATTTTTTCAGGTGAGCTCCGACCTAAAATCTTGTAACAGCTCTAACTTTTGAACCTGCTGCTTCCGATTGACTTCGCAATCGAAAAATTGCTGTTTTCGAGCAGTGTTTCATCCTCTTTCTACAATGCAACTCGAAACGATCAACAATCCGTCCACTAGAACCCAAAGTTTAGAACAAAGGGGGAGGGGTAGGGACGTCAGTGAAGTTTCAAAATTTGATGAAAAATGTTTTGGTGGCGGTCCCAGGTCGAAATTCCACACTTTGGAAAATTTTCAAAATTTTACCCACACAAAGTCACTCTGACACTTAGGATTTTTTAGGGTGAGCTCGACCAAAATCTTGTAACCGCTCTAACTTTTGAACGGCCTGCTCCGATTGACTCGCAACGAAAAATGCGGTTCGAGCAGTGTTTTCATACCTATTTCCAATGCAAGTCGAAACGAACAAAATCCGTCCACTAGAACCAAAAGTTAGAACAAAGGGGGGGGGGGACGTCAGTGAAATTTCAAAATTTGATGAAAATTGTTTTGGTGACGGTCCCAGGTCGAAATTCCACACTTTGGAAAATTTTCAAAATTTTACCCATACAAAGTCACTCTGACACTTAGGATTTTTTCAGGTGAGCGAGCTCCGACCTAAAATCTTGTAACCCCTCTAACTTTTGAACGGCTGCTCCGATTGACTCGCAACGAAAAATGCGGTCGAGCAGTGTTTCATCCTCTTTCCAATGCAACTCGAACGAACAAAATCCGTCCACTAGAACCAAAGTTAGAACAAAGGGGGGGGGGACGTCAGTGAAATTTCAAAATTTGATGAAAAATGTTTTTGTGACGGTCCAAGGTCGAAATTCCACACTTTGGAAAATTTTCAAAATTTTACCCATACAAAGTCACTCTGACACTTAGGATTTTTTCAGGTGAGCGAGCTCCGACCTAAAATCTTGTAACCGCTCTAACTTTTGAACGGCTGCGTTCCGATTGACTGCAACAAACGAAAAATGCGGTTCGAGGCCAGTGTTTCATTCTTTCCAATGCAAGTCGAAGATACAAAATCCGTCCATCTAGAACCAAAGTTAGAACAAAGGGGGGGACGTCAGTGAAATTTCCAAAATTTATGAAAAATGTTTTGTGGACGGTCCAAGGTCGAAATTTCCACACTTAGGAAAATTTATTAATTTTTCCCATAACAAAGTCACTTCTGGACACTTAGGTTTGGATTTTATTTTCAGGTGAGCTCCGACCTAAAATCTTGTAACCGCTCTTAACTTTTGAACGGCTGCTCCAGATTGACTCGCAACGGAAAAAAATGCGGTCGAGCAGTGTTTTCATCCTCTTTCCAATGCAAGTCGAACGAACAAAATCCGTCCACTAGAACCAAAGTTAGAACAAAGGGGGGGGACGTCAGTGAAAATTTTTTTCTCTCCGATTTCGCTGGAAACATCCTTCCTAACCCAAAATTTCACGTAGATTCCGAATCTGGCCTCCGTTTTCTCATCCGATGGTTCGTTTGGGCGCTACACACCAAAACGTCCCAAATTCTAACTCTATCGTTTTTTCGAAAAATGTTGAAAATTTTTTCTCGCCGATTGCCTTGAAACTCACCATACCGATGCAGAATTTCACGCTGAATCCGAATCTGAAATCCGTTTTCCAATCCGATGTTTCGTTTTGAAGCTACAGCCCAAAACGTCCCAAATTCTAACTCTGTCGTTTTTCGCCAATGTCCCAAAATCTTAAATGGCGTCTCACATCTAAACGAAGACAGATAGGAACAAGCCGATTCTTTCAGTGAATTTGTCTCACTCTTAGCTTTCAAACGAGCTATGGCACGACAAAATCCGTCCACTGGAAGCCAAAATCGAAGCGAGCTGTCCAGAGGGGGGGGGCCGTCAGCGAAAATTTTTTCTCTCCGATTGACTTGAAACTCACCCTACCGATGCAGAATTTCACGCTGAATCCGAATCTGGCCTCCGTTTTCTCATCCGATGCTTCGTTTGGGCCCTACACAACCACCAAACGTCCCACATTTTAACTCTGCCAAAATTTTGAGAGAAACAGTTTTTCTCGCCGATTGAGCTGGAGGAAAATCACACCACAGATGCAGAATTTTACGGCTGAATCCGAATCTGGCAGCCATTTCACAAATCACCATCCACGACCACACCTAGGACGGTTCGCCCCATGTCAACCTAGACGGTCGCCCACGTCAACCTAGACGGTCGCCCACGTCAACCTGGACGGTCGCCCAAGTCAACCAGGCGAGTCGGACCAACTCAATCGAGTCTCACTACACTGACGGTTCCAGAGGGGGGGGGGGGAGTCAGCGAGAACAAGTTGTGAACCAACCTGGCCGGCACACCACGACAGAACCACAACCCTGTCGTTCCAGAGGGGGGGGAGGGGGGGGGCGCTGTGTTTATTCTGGACCTTTTGTTACTACTATAGCGGAATATTTCCCGGTTCTAGAATTTTGATTTGGGTGGCAATTCTGAATTCATTTCATTTTATTCAGCTTATATTTTTTTCATTAGTATTCTGGTTACCCTCTAGGTCTACTTAAAAATTATCAGACCGCAAACAGTGAACCTCCTGTCTAGTGTGAGGCGGTTCCGCTTTTCAGAAAGCGTGAATTGCAAGCTGTGAAATTATCACGAATCCTTGACATGGAATTTGCAAAGCACCACGACAAGTGGGGTTAAGTGACTAAACAACAGCCGAGTCATTTCAGATAATCACAAAAACTCAAAAATTAGTAGTCAAAAGAGTGGCAGTGGTTATATCACCCGGATGGGCCGGTAAAAATAGCTCATTTTTTTAGATAAATAAAAGCGGACTCCGGAAACACCTCAAACAAAGTTCTGAAAAATCATGTTGACCGCTTCATTTATTTGGTTTTGTGGATGATTTTTTCCTATGTTTATATATTACGAGTTTGCTTCGGCAATTGAAAATCATTAAATTTCCAAGAAAGAACTCGAAAGGTTACGAAGCAAAACCAAGCCAAAGTTTAAGCAAGAAAAAAACAAGAAGTCAATATTGGCACTCAGCAATCTTTTATACTCCGGTATGTTTTATCTTGATATATATCTGATTGCTAGTAGCCAAGTAAGACGCAATATTCGACAGGAATGTGCACCCAAAAGAAACTTTGCAATTATGCGAGCAAGACCTAACACAAAAAAAGAGAAATAAAAAAAAAAAAAAAAAAAAAAATAAAAAAAAAAAAAAAATAAAAACGCTGGTGGTCTGATTTTTCATTCTTGCATAATCATTATAATTGTGTATTATTTTGAAAGAATTAACTAAATCGCAGTTCCAAGAACTGACGAAAATTTGAGTTGGCGGACAGCTAATTTGATGACTTAAAACAAAATTCTGAATTAAAGCCTCTCTTGGTCGACCAAATGACCTTGCCACGAATTTTAATGAAGCAGATAGGAGCTGTCCGGTCTAGACCTAGTTGTTGTTGTTGTTCGATGTCTATGGTCGACACGATGGTACTTTCCTTGATGATAACAACTATGCTCAGTGTTTGATGAAGTATGACATCGGAGAAGATTGGCTGGAATGTCCAATCTGCAAACTGTGGTTCCATGAACAATGCTTTTATGTCTAATGCATGCACGGTATGCATGATGAACTGAATGTGCTTGTGTAAGCTTATGCTGATCTTTGATGTTCAATAATAATAATAATTCAAAATGGACTTGCTTTTGCTTTGTTCCTTCTGATTGCGGGTAGTTTACCTGTACGAGCGTATTTGTATAAAATACTACGTTGTATATTGAGTAATAAAAAACGTATGCACAGTAGGCTTACAGGCGCTTACTTACTGGCGACTTGCTGGCAGTCACATGTATGCCTACAATTTACAGGAGTCAAAATGGTTGTTGAAACACATTATACTATCTATTTTATTTTGGTGAATCGTTTCCGAACCAAATCCAAGAAACGTTGGCTCGTATGTATTCAAATAGCTACATTCTAAAAATCTGTTGGACGGAAATCATAACTTTGAACGGTTCTAGAAGATGGAGAATATCATCAATGACGCTGAAAACTTAACATAGAATCCCGAACTAAACTGGAAATAAAACTATCAATAAAGATTGAGGAATTTCGAATCTTAATCTATGAGTTGCATTTTTTCCGTCCGACAGAAAAACTAACTATTTCAAATGATAGTTTTCATACACAAATAGATTATTCCACAACATCTATCAAGCATAGTGTCTCCCGAAATGACCGAAATTAGTAAAATACATTCATTAGCTGATAAGAAAATGTCTAGTTTTGATAGAATATCAATCGAAGTAGAATTTTTTAAAATGTTAAATTCTATCCCTTCCGTCCGACAGATTGGCATTTCTTGATATTGCACAATGAATAAATAAGCTAAATGACAAAAATTTATATCTAACATTTCTATACGGTGTTCCTTTTTTACACGTGTGGTTAGCGAATTTCTACATTGATTGTTAAAAAAATGACAGCACCGAGAAGTACCGATTTCCGTCCGACAGACTTTTGGTAATTTAAAACAGCGCCTCTAAGTTAGTTGTTTTAATTTCACTTTTGATACTATTAGCACTTGCTGACTGCATCTGACTATTTTAATTGACTTATTATGTAGTGTAGAAAGGTGTACTCTTTCTAGTACTCATTTGAGACTTCAAGAATAACAGTGCAATGTATTATGGGCATTACGTGTGTTTGAGCTAAATTCGAATGAATTATTATGAGGAAATTGAAGGATTGTAATATTCACTTACAAAAACCAGCACTTTGAAATGCCGGCGTTCATTGAAATGCAATTAGATGCATATTGTTCATCATTTAGAGGAAAAGTCTCGCTCACTTGCACTTTTCATAATAATAATAGTTTATAGCTCCGCAATCCCAAGTACTTGCTGGAGAACCTTGCTATTCTAATTTCTGTCGTTGCATTGCAAAACGACGTCGACCTAGTTATGTCTGTCATGTTTGACATTTCGTCATTCTGCGTTCTACAACAAAACAACGTATTTCGAAATGCATAGAAGGCATGATAGCATAGAATGCATGAATATCATAGAAATCGTCATTCAAACATAGAAATCTATAACCAACGATTTAGGCTGACCAACTGTCTTTCGATGTGACCTGGATTGGGATTGCTCAGAGGGAGTCATCGTAATATAAACGCTATCTCAGCACTATCATAGCGTTCTCAAGCGAAGATGTTTCAAATAATAGCACTGTCCTAATGAACTTAAGATATTGCTTGCGAAAGTACTTATTGGCTTTATATCAATCGCTTCGATTTCTTGATCTTATCACTAGCAGCAACAGTCGACAGATCCTGAGGTCACAATAGGAAAAAATATCACATAGAAAGCCGAAATTCGTATCTAGACGAATGTTTCCTAACCATGATAAAACTTTATCAGATTTCGCATTGTTTTGGCGTCTGAAAACGCTATCTTATCGTTCTCACTGCTTTTTAGTCAAACTCGCTTGGGGACATTGCTTCGACAGAGAATAGTTCATGCAGGACATATAAAATGCTTGCGTGTGACACAAGAAAGAAATATTTGGTCTGAGTGCGACATCTGTGATTCATGCAACTCATACATTCGTCAAAGAACCTGACGCTATCTGATGATCTCATATCTATGATTTTATCTTTCTTCAACAGTTGAAAAAGGAGATATACATCAACTGCTGCAGTACTTACACGAGAACGCAATGCAAGTAATTTTGAACTTCATGTTGATGTAATCGAAACTGCCACAGGTTAGTGCATATGAAAAGTTAGAGTGTACCAATTTATTAAAAGCACATTGTGCTCTGTACATGTCTGTCCTACATGTCTGTGTATGTCATGCTAATTTTGCAAGTGAGAAATTGCGCCATTTGTATGCAAATAGACATGTTGGGTACCCGAAGTATCTTAAATATACGATGCCGATTGATGTTAACAATTTTGGTAATTCCATTTCCACATGTTGTTGCACCTCAAGCTTTCAATGCGTTTATGTTGGGTCTCTGTAAAATTCATGTACATATAGATTATGGCATGACGTCGATACATGAAATTAGGTATTTGATTAAGCCTTATATCGTCTATTTTTGAGATAAAATTATGTGAAATTGAGATTTCCTGCCTTTGCAGGAATTTGATAATAGAAATAATAACCTTACATGATGATAAAAAATCCGAGTGTGGGTAATTTAAATTTCGATTTCTTGCCGTTTATGCATTCTTATGCCCAATTCAATGAATGTTTCAATAAGCGCAATAATTTCTTTTTCAATTCCCAGTCGAAATACCTCGAATTATATATAATTTTGAGAAATTTTTGTGTTTCATAGATATTTTTGCCATTTAAGACCAATCACATCACGAATCATACTTACTTGTATTCTACAAATATCTGTTTTTCATTTTTACTCATATATTTTTGATTTAATTTTAATTGTAATTGTAGTTGCTGTAATCAAGCATAAAATGATGGCTTGGGACATTTCATTTTCTACAATTTAAAAGATGTTTAATGGTAATATTATCTACTCAAAGCAAGGATATTCCCCAATGAGTTTCAATTCTGAAAAGCTTCAATGCATTATGTCAAAATAGCTTTTATTTTATGATCAAGTGCAGCTTCAGGGTTTACGTAAGTAAAGAGTTCGATTAATAAACGATATTGAATTTGAAGACTCACAGAATCTGACCAATTGGAGATAAAATGAACCATTTGAAGCATTGTCGGAAAGCTAAACATCCGACTGAATGCTTGAAACCATGGCCATTCTGTGTAATATAAAAATTCTGTCAAAGATGTTTCATGTTAAATTCAATTCCAAAGTGAGAACAAAATACATCTGAATGAAAGGAATTTCACTTCTGTAACTGATAACTCGTGACACCGAGACATTCTCACTCAACTGGATACATGAATGCGAAATGAACACAATACTGTATGTTGACAGTTTAACGGTATACATTTAAGCCGAGATATTTGGAATTCCAACGCCATTCCTCGAGTAGACTACGTTGCGAAGTCCAATTCTGCGTAAATGGATCGAGTTCTCATTACACAATCAATCACTTCAAGAACACATGACAAATGGCTACTCTCTAGGAAAGAAACGCGCATACGAATCATACATTCAATCATTTTCAATAACCGCAGTGTTCAGCAAAATGTTCATGAAAGGGTCACCATAAAAAAAGTCCGATACTTATTGGATATATTTTTAGAATTTATATATTGCATAAAAATAGTTTCCCAGAGCAGGAAAGTAGCGAAAATGAAGTAAAATGTATAAAAAAATTACTACTCGTAAAATATCAGTTTTGCATTTGTGTATGGAACAAATGAAAGTATAATATAACAAATGCGATACGTAGATGAGTACGCGTGTTGTTGAAGGCATACGTGTACATGTACAAAGGAACATTTGGTCCGATGCATTTATAAATGGTGTTGTGACAGGCACCAATATGTCGACTTACAAAGTTGTCATCATAAAAAAGGCATCTAGGGCTCATGTTTATAAAAAACAACTTTGATAATTATCAATTGACTACAGGAATAGGAAAATCTTTGATCATTATCAATTGATGATGATATAAGGGATCATACTTTCATTGACGACATTTGTAGAGTAATTGCAAACATTCTGCAAGACATTGAAAAGCCTCAGAGACCTGAGGGGGTCCAGTGGACAGCAGAGTCAAATTTTTCGATTTCACTTTTTGTGGTGAGGATAATATCGACCGCTCATAACCATGTAAAATCATCCTTCTTGACAGTGAATCTGCATGTGTTATTTCATTTCAACTATACTGTATATATCATCAGTAAAAGTATGGTGCACAGTCCAAGGGGGTCCACTAGATTCCTCAGGTGGACCCCCTCAGGTCTCAGAGGGTGTAGAAATTCCCATCACAAAACTTTGGCTATCGCATGAAAAATGATTTTGGACATGTGTCCACGATGGTGCACAATGAGTGGACTTCATTTATTCATTGTTCGCACATGATCGCACATGATCGCACATGATCGCACATGATCGCACATGATCGCACATGATCGCACATGATTGGTCGGCATAAGTCATTGTACAAAATGAAAGCTATCATTATATTCATAGTTCAACACCAAAAACAGACTGTTGGCAAAGTTTTCACAGCAGTAATTCATGAGTTTAAGATCTCTACAGATGTTTTTGGGGTCTTAAAACGCAACAATTATGGCTCTGTGTTTGCCTATTTCCAATTGTTATTGATAAATTTGAGCCAATGGACAGATGCAAGGGTTCTGATGCATGGAATAAATCAATTTCATAAAAATCAACTATCTGAGGTTTTAAAGTAACAGCAAACATCGTAAAACCGCCTCTTAGTACAACTGATGCTGGGCTAAATGTCGTTGTTAAAACCACCGTATTTTAGAATGTGCACTGTAAACCGTAGACCGACAATCATCCTACAAAATTAATGACAAAATCAGCCGACGATTGTCACCTCCAATATCCTGCGATATCCGACGGATTTGTAGGTTCTCCACCGACATCGAAACAGATGCTTTGTATGTAAATTAACTAAACAAAAGCTGTTGAATATTGATTGATTTTTTCGATTAGTGATTTCTTGACTTTTGGGCAGACTGTATTATTGTGTGGCAAAACCATGATTTATTTTGACATAATTTGATTAATTACATACATTTTTGATAAAACTTAAGCTACAATTGATTGCTATTCATTTTGTCGCTCTTTGTCAGATATTGTAGGTGTTCAGTGGCAGTCATCCTACAAGAACTGACAATGACCGACAAAATAGATTTTGTAGGATAAATGTCTGTCAAGTATCAGTCAACGGTTTACAGTGCAGGTAAACTACGAATTTGTAAATGGGGTCCACTGGACCACCCTCAGGTCTCAGAGGGTGTAAAAAGGCTCAAGTCTCTGTAGGTTTTAATCAATATAGGATATGCGATATCCAAAACTGAGCGAGGGAAATCGAAAGTCGAGTGCTCTTTTGATTCTAGGCCTAGATGTTGAATGTCACCTGGAAATGGGCCTGAAGAACTACCGTGACCAGGTTTGGGCCTGGTGATGAATGGTTTATGCACCAATTGAAGATCAGTTGAATTCTCCGTATCAAGTTTTTGAGAAGGCTTATAAACAATGTTTTTAAGCACCAGCAGGATGAAATAAAATCATAAAAATTTTTTATTATATTTTCAAAAATTGAAGCATAGATTCTTCGCTTTCTGCATTCAAGCAGATTTAGTCTCTTTCGTTTGTTCTACCCATGTCCTTCCGCACTGGTTGATTCATGTAGCGAAAAGCAACAGGCTATTGTCTGTCAGTCTGTCTATCACGCAGATTGTCAAACAATGCTGGACTGCAGGTGCTCTAAGAAACAGATGTAAGTCACACAAAAATAACGCGGAATCGGTGAAATGCATTGACTCTTGTTTATGGGCGGATGGAAGTGACTGCGCAATTTATAGGCCATAGACCCTATATAAGTTTTGATATACAAGAAGCTTTGTATGACTATATTGCTTTCTTCGGTCTTCCATTATTTGAAATGTATCGATGCTGCATGCACTCTAATGTTAGCTGCATTGCTAAGAGCAGTAAAAGTAGCAACGTAGCAGTGCAAATCGAAGAATTCTTATGACTAGATCTATTTACGGTGTAGGCCTGCGTATATTTCACTAAAGATGGCATATTTTCATTATAAAAAATAAAATGATATTATTACATAAAATTCGTAGAATGACATCATTTTAAAAATAAAATAATATCATTGCCGATCATAATATGACAACATGAAAAGGGGAATATATACAGAACAAAGATATTTAATTGTTTAAAAGGGCTAGATGAGACGTAGAGTCAAAAATGTGAGACCGGCTTCGGTCGGTAGTTATCGTGGCAAAAAAAGCATTACGGCAATGGAGCGATGTTGCTACTTTGTTTGCTGTGCGATGTGCGATGGGACAAAACCCCTCAGAAATGACATATTATATGAGGCGTAAATCACCGATATTATATATTAGGCTTCAAGAATTGTAATTCAGCAGTGTATCTGAAAACAAATTTTAATATGGCAGTGTTAGTAGGCCAATGTCACAATTTAATGCAGCAGTATCTATCCCATTAGAAGGAAAAATATTCACATGAAGACTGATTTGGATTAATTAATTTTTTAATTTTTAGTCACCCTATTTGCCTCTGTAGAATTCATAACGATTAACAATTTCAGGGATTATGCAAATTCTGCACTAAGAAATTGGCTGAGGCTCACCCATGTCAACAATGCTATTCGAGCTATTCAACAGGCTGAACTACAAGATTTACAGATTGATCTATTGCAACTATGCAAATATTTGTTTGATCTCAAACTCAACCCTTGGTCGCATGTGATTTGGAAATCAATTGATGTTTCATTTTTATTTTGTCTTGATCTATTTATTGCTTGAAATTAGAAGCAGCTGAATGAGATCCTTTGAATACAAGCACTTCTCATTGCAATGATAAACAATGCATTTCTCCATAAAAATTTCACTGAAAACTTAATGAACCGCGAATTGGGTGAATTGGGGTTGGGGGAAATTTTGAACGAGAGACGAAGATCTGGTGAATTATAAGTCAGTTTTTCATTTGAAATTCAAACCATAGAGTACGTATATTAGGTCAATTCTTATACTTACTCTATAATTGAAATAATTGGTTTTCATTTTAATATGAAAAAGCATTCCCATGCAACATGAGCTCTTCAAATCTAAAAGATAACTGCGATGAAATGATGCGATAAAGTTACTAAAATAAGTTATTTAGTTGTTTACTTAATTAAATAGGTATTTAGTTATTTGCTTGCTATTACTAATAAGAGACAATGAAAAGGCAAACTAATTGCTCGCTTACAAATATTTTCAAATTCATGCAATGTCAGGTGATTGTTACTGGCTTCGTTGCACGCCAGGTAAAGACACGTCTATTTTCTATCTAGGACTTTATAATATTAAATGTCTTTGATACAGAAAAAGGTCAAGGCACGTAAATGTATAAACTGTAATTCTGTTTAGAAATTAAGAAATCGGTTCACCTAATTCCGTATTTGCAAACAACGTCATGAATTTTTCGGTGATTTTTGCTGACTCGGTCACCGCCATCAGCTCCGATTAGATTCATCACAGTGAAATTACAACAATAGTTCACCGGAGTTCATTAGAAATTTATTTGATCAAATTTTTTCTTTACTGTTTTTGAGTGATGATAGTTTAGTAATCACCAAGTTAATCAGTGGCAAGCTCATAAGCTCATAACTTTTGTGTGCAGATATGCAACCAGTATACAACTATCAATGTTCAAACTATCAATCATCAACCTTAGCATGAACTTGCGTGATAAAGTGAACCTCTTTTGTTTCCTCACCTATATCATAAAAATAAGAGAAGAGCTGTTATAATAGGAAGGTTTGCTATCACCCAAAAAATTCCAAGAAAAACCAGTATTATAATTATCCCCGATACAGTTTTCAAAAAGCTTTAGTAAAAATTGTGCAAAATAAATTTTCAATTAAATTCCATTGAGATTGTGTAGATGAGAGAGATCTGTGCATTGCTTGCATTTCGAGAATGTAATGCATTAAATTTGAATTGCTTATACACTTCAAAGAAGTGTGCAGCTACGTATACTCGTAAGTTTAATAAACATTAATTTATGAAAATTAATCAGTACACGTCATAGAGTATAGTAATTCTTGGATGCCTCCGCCGAAATCCCCGATACCATTTAAGACTGGCCATCTTCGTCGCCTCTCACGCAGTTGATGAAATTCCATGGGCCTTGGCTAAGTCATACGCAGCCCGTCGCAGTTCATTCACAGTTAGTCCGTAAAACAGACCCTCCATTTGCTTGATGTAGGTTACCAACTCAGCCTCCCGCTGTTTGTCCAGAGTCGTACACCGACCGAGGCTTTTGTCTGTTCTACCTGTTTTTAAACGCTGTTGGAGTGTTCCACGCGGAATATTGAATCTCTTGGCTGTTCTCCTGATCGCTTCGCCATTCTGAACAGCCATAATGGCAGCAGACATGTCCGCAGAAGACCAGAGACCTCGTTTCTTCATCGTTGACACCACATTGTAACGTATTGAAAAAGAAACAGTTGTCTGACAGAGCAGTTTCATCTATCTGGCGCTCAGCCATCAAAGCGTCAGATAACTTATTGTTGGACGCAGTTGTAAGGTGTTCCCGGTTTTACCTTGCACATAGATATGCAGACACGCGCAGCAGACGTTCGATTTATTTTTAGCATAAATTTGGTATGAGTCACGTCTAGTGGCTGATCAGGACGTACATTCCCTAATACCGGCCGGGGTGGCCGTTATTGAGGCAGCTTACTAAAATTCACTTGATCGTTTCTAAGCAAAATTAGTTTGTCAACCACACTAAATTGAGTTTCTCAGCTTTTAGCAAGATAGATTGAGTATTCAATTGTAGCGATACGATGTACTTATCTATTGTTGAATACCTTTACGACAGAGATTTCTGATAAAAATAAAATAGTAGATTGTGTAACAATATATAAGTTACTGTCATATCTACGAAATATGAGTGACCGCGCGCATATATCTGGTTAATTACTTTTTCATAGCAACACAGAAAATATCTGGAGACATCAGCAGAGGAATATAGTTATTAATTGTAGAATAAATGGAGAGGCCGTTATTAGGGCAGGGCCGTTAATATGGCAGCTTCCGGGGAAACTGCCCGAATACCGGCCCCCTTAACAAAATCGTTCCTACAGCGTTGAGTTTTGCACAAAGATAATAACTAATTATGTGTTTACCAAGGCTATGAATCAACTTCATTAGACAGCAAATATAGAGTTTTAGTTTCATATAGTTTTTGTGTAGAAACAAAAAATTCAACTTTTTTATGCGCCCTATTAACGGCCATTACTCCTTAATAACGGCCGGGGGCCGGTATTAGGGCTAATACTAGATTGTTAGTTTAAGTTGAAAATCATGTCTAGGAATGTCTCTATGTCGCTAAAATTCACTAAACAGACCAGAGTAGGTCTCTAGATAATATCAAAGTTCTTTAATAAATCATAATTCCTCCCTAGCCTGTAGACAGGCCGCCCCTGAGTTAGTTGCAACTCAAAACCATTTTTAGGCTACAAAAATCATATTTTTTAATCAAAATAAAATCAAACACATAACTTGCAAACAGCATAGACTAACAGGTAGAAAAGTTGACAATGTACATGTTTAAAGATCATATACCAAACACATTCATATCTGTTGGAAAGGTGAGAAGTTCTGCGGTTCTGCGTGTACCTCCTGAGGGATGTGGTCGTGGAAGGATTGTGATAATTTCATTTGTCTTCACAAAACCAGTATCATATCCATTGATGTAGAAATCTAGTCCCACGATGTTTCTCTTCAAAAATGCCACAGTGATGCCGTCATCACACACCGATGCGACCTTAGCAGCGAACATTTTCTTCATTCTTCGCATGGACTCTACCTCCACTATCACAAAGTCTCCGATAACGGGCTGCAGCTGCTGAGTTTGGCAAGTCATCGAGAGTTCATCTTGGTCCTCTGAATCGAACGGGATGGGCTGAATTCCACTCGTTCCAGCATTCTCCCCACTCGCGACCCGACTCTGACGTGCATCTTCTAAGTCAGCTAAAATGGGTGACGCTCTACTCGCTTCAACACTTTCCTCGATCGCGTCCCCACTCTGACCTGCTTTCACGGAACGAAGTTCCTTTCGTATCTTGTCTTCCTGTCTCGAAAGAATTCTCAATTTAACAGGACTAGCTGTCACAATCATCGATGAGGACCACAGGTCTCTCGGGAGCAGCGCAGACGTAATCGGCGAAAGAGCGAAGCCAAGTGACAAACAGCTCTGTATTGATCCAGCCTGAGTCACTAATTTCAACCAGACTCCCAGGAGGTGCTCCTCGCTCAAGGGCAGCGTCGCGCCTCTTTCGTTTGAATATCAACATCGGTGGAGGGTACTTCCCATCCGCAGACATACTCAGAAGCACTGTGACGGTCTGACCGCGCTCACCGCTTGTTACTTTGCCGACTTGTCTTCGCCCAACTTCGCTCAAAATCTTCCCAGGTTTGTGCACGGGGGTGACACCGGTCTCGTCGGCATTGAATATGCGGTCTGGTCCCACACCAGTATCATGGAGAACTCGCTCAAATTTTGGTAGAACTTCCCTACCGATGCACGGTTCATGCCGGTGACGCGAGACATCGCCGTTGCTTCTGGTTTGCGCATAGGCCTATATGTTGGGTAGAGTGTCGACTCAAAAAAGCATCTGTATACAGTAAAAATTTTATATCAAAAGATTCAGTTTTTTGAGGAGGTTACGTTCCTGCGGTCCAAAAATTATTGGAGCAGTTTTTGAAAGGTTAGAATTTTGCTAATTTATATGCTACCGACATGAAGCTACTTTATAAGTAGTATTAAACAAGTTGGATATGAAAAGCAATGAATATTTGTTAATAACCATCTCAACTAGGCGGGAATTAAGTTGATTATTGAGGGAATTTCATGGAGCGCATTATAATAGAAATCTTCATGAAAAGTCGAGATCTGTGCTTTCTTGTCTGAAATTTTAAGTTTCTAATTCTATTTTCATCGGTATGATTTCATGTAAATTTATGTTTCACTGAGTAGTGATGTGGACCCAATACACATCTTTCATAGTTAATTGGAATCATTGGCTTTGATTATGTTAATTTGCTCTACCAGTGGCAGGCTGCTTGTAATGATCACGCTGAAGAAAATATTCCTGAGGTTGAGCATGAAAGCAATAGCAGCCCATCGAATTACTAATTTAATAAATATTCTCCAAGGCTGTCATGACACGGAGGATCGTTAAAATAATATCATTCCTTCTGCTTTATGGTATCATGATCAGTCAATTCCGTGGTGATTTCTTCAAAACTGAAAAAATTTGCATATCTCACATTCGGTAGCAAAACACAGCTGTGTTCACCTCGAGTTCATTTAATAAAATCGAAACTGTATATACATTGTACATTTAATAAATGATGAGTTGCTTACTCTACCTAATATACTCTATGGTCCATGATTTGAGTTGTATTGAATATTCAAAAATCTGACCTCGTCTTCCTCCATAAATTTTAAATAATGCTAAAGCATGCTGCCTGTAATTGACAAATGACGGAATTAGTGATAATGAACTTCACAAGTTACCAGTTTTAGGAAATGTCAGATCCTGCAGACTTAAACAATGCACACATAAATAGGACTTGTCTGGTCTTACAGACGCAAGCACATAGCGGACTTTGCCCTTGTGCACATATAATTTCAGGCATTACTCTTTCAGGGCAATAATCACATACTTTGACAACACATTTTGATAAATGCTCAGATAAATGTGCACAATATCAATTTTTAGTATCATTACAAGGTAGATCAATGCTATTCACAGCGAAGTCTTAAGAAAATCGAATTGTCGAAAGATTCCACATCTCGGCTGTTTACCACTTGTCTCAAAAATTACATGTCAGACACAATTGTGAGAACGACGATATGCCTATTTACCATCAACTACAAAAAGTTGTACAACAAGCAAATAATACCGGTATATCTTAGTTATATTGCATGAAAATTGATTGTGGGAATTGTACATTATTATATAGTAGACTGCTAGAAGCTGCACAACTCCATACATTTAGTGTCATAGTACTTCGGTTGCGTGTTAACCCTCAGAGACCCGAGCTTTTTCACACCCTCTGAGACCTGAGGGGGGGGGGGTCCAGTGGACCCCTTTAGCATATTCTTAGTTTACCTGCTTAAATCGATATCAAAACATTAGGAAAGTTGATTTTAGGTAAAACAATGATGTCTGCGTGTAGCAGGTCGGTATAACGAATCCCTTGAGTGACTGTCAGCCTCCTCAGTAAACACGTGCGAAAATATAGTGTTTTTGTAAGTCAGCCACATTTAGTACAGCATCATTTGTACTAGGAGGCGGCTTTACGATATTTTGTGTCAACATAAAGCCTCAGATAGTTGATTTTGATGAAATTGATTTAATTCATGCAGCTAATCCTTTCCATTTGTACATTCCTTCAAATTTATCCAAAGCTATCAGAAATAGACCTAAAATGAGTCAAAATTGCTGTACTTCTAGAACCAAAAACAGCTGTGGAGATCTCAAACTTATCATTACTGCTGTGAAAAGTTTGTCATCAATCAGTTTTTGGTGCTCAACTATGAATATACATGTAATGATAGCTTTCATTTCGGACATCGATTTATGTCGAGTTGTTCATATAGGCCAACCAGTCACGCGAGATCATGTGCGAAAGCAAAACATTCACATTTTGCGATCTTCCAACACATTGCACATCTACGAGCATGATGCAAACAATGAATAAATGACTTTCACTCTTTATACACCATCGTGGACATGTTCGAAATCATTTTTCATCTAATTACAAAAATTTTGTGATGGAATTTCTACACCCTCTGAGACCTGAGGGGGGTCCAGTGGACCCACTTGGCCTATCTGGCATACTTCTACTGATTCAATTGAAATGAAATAACACATGCAGATTCACTGTCAGAAATGATGATTTTGTATGGGCTTGAGGGGTTGATATATCGTCAGCGTAAAAAATGAAATAGAAAAATGTGCTCCGGGGTCCACTGGACCCCTCAGGTCTCTGAGGGTTAATGCAACAGTACAGCTGAATAGCTTGGTAGCCTCTCAAACCTCTTGATGGATCGACTCTTATTTCTGCAGCTATTAAAAGATGAATTTCGTGTTTACAATCTCTTTGTTAGCGTATTCTCTTTATCATAATATAAATGTTTATAATTAGTCTCCTGCTCCATAGCGCCATTATGCTTATGTAGGTCCAAAGGCCTGACAGTCCTCCCTGAGAATGATGAGTGTTTGCGAACATGTCATTCTGTCCTGTTCAAAAGCACATTCAGGATTTTCGTCAGGCAAAAAATCATAAAATGTCCAGTGACGTTATGTATGCTTCGTATTTTGCTGTCTGAGTTTTTATTCCATACTTTGTGATGAAGAAACATCATCGCCGAAGAATATTTATCTTTTTTGTTGGTGTATTTGTGTATTGGTGTATATCGAACCGTCCTTCTATACTGTATTGGATGCATTTTGATTCAATGCAAGAATACAATCATAGCAGATCCGAACAGCGATTAGTCATTGTTGAAAAGCTTTCAATTTTAAAATGTGAGTAAAAGGAGTCTGCGCCGCGAATTTAATGCATGCAATGCGATGATTATATGAGTGTACAAATCAGACTGTTCCAATATTGCATCAACGCAATGATTCTGTCACTGAATTTCCTGAAAATCGATCGTGACGAATTGATCCGAGTTGATGCAATTTCAATGCAAATAGGACGGGCACAGTTCGCACACGGCAGTTGAAGGAAAATAGCAAGGACGAGCTGCGCACTCCTGCGACGAACACAATTAGCCAGAGTGCCTTTGATACCATAACACGCTCTGTGATACCAAAATCGCACTATCAGCGGCCTTTTGTCAGCTTTCAATATTGTGGTCGGTTCAAGAAGAGCAGAATCAACCTGTGTTGAAGCATTGCTGTACTGATTGATGTTCATGGCTGTGAAACAGGATGGAAGTATCACACAAATATATACAGTCGTGGCCAAAAGTCTGAATCCACCTACTCTATTCAGAATAATTTTTACGAATTCATTAAAATGAAAACACTTTTAGAATCAATAGTGTTTATTTACTTTAGAAGGAAATACTTTTTTCTTTCTCATTTACTTTTCATCCTCATTTCAGACAAATACATGTACTGTATGTTCAAAACTTAGTATATTTACCTTAAGCTTTAAGTACTGCTTGAATGCGGTCAGGCATTGAATGCACCAAGTTTCGACACATTTCTTCGGTTATTTCTTGTATCCAAACCCAAAGTATTTCCTGTTTCAACTGCATTGCGGATGTTGGCTTCCGTCGATCACTCAGATTTTTCAAAATTGCCCAACACTGTTCAATGGGATTCAGATCTGGACTCGATCCCAGCCATGGACCGAGAACGTCAATAGATTCACTTTGTAGCCAATTTCGTACAACTTTTGCTTGGTGGCATGGTGCGCCATCATGCTGGTATAGATCACACGAATGTATCTCCATCCAAGGTTGAAGTTTCTGTCTTAAAAGTTCAAGATAGCTGGTGGAATTCATAGTTTTCCCCTCTGGGACGAACCAAATTCCTCCGCGTCCTTTCGAAGAAATGCATCCCCAAATCATAACACTTGGAGTACTCCTTACACTTTCAACCACGTAGCGTTCGTTATATCTTTCACCAGTTGGTCGACGATTTCGAGGGACAAAATTTCGAAACTGTTTTACTTGAGTTTCGTCAGAGAATAGAACACGATCCCAATCATCGACAGTAAAGTTTTTGTATTTTTCACAAAATAATAAACGGTCATGAATGTTCTTCTTAGTAAGGCGTGGCTTGACGGCCGGTCGGCGAGAGTGCAGATTAAATTCCTTTTGTAAACGACGGCGAATGGAGCGACAACTTAAACGGATATTTGTAGGAAGCTCAGCATGAATTTCAGGACTTGTGATTGCTGGATTGACGATGGCACATCGACGAATCAATCGATCAGTTTGAATACTACTGGATCTTGGACGCCCGGAACGCTTACAAGATTTAAACGGTCCAGTTTCTTGAGAACGTTTTAATGTGCATTGTACAGCATACTTGGAGATACCAAAACGTTTTGCTATTTCACGTTGAGAATAATTCTCTTCGTCATTTATTTGTGCTCGCACTTCTATCGACAGTTCTGCCATCACCGGCGTAAAATACATAAATGACTTCCTCAGCTATGGTAATTGACACTTAAGTTCAAATTGAGTAAAATGCTGACGAAATCACTGACATGAGTCACTATAAATAGAACAAGCACGTATTTGGTCGTAATAACTAAGTTATGGGAAGCAAATGATGAAAATTTTAGAAATTTTATTAAAGACAAATCAAAAACCTAAAATGCAAAGAAATAGTATTAGTGGACTCAGACTTTTGGCCACGACTGTATATATATATATATATATATATATATATATATTAAAAAGAAAAACAAATAGTTCTTCTAGACACGACATGTTTCAGCAACGTTGTACAGATGGCATCATCAGGTGAACAAACGACAATCATAGAGATCAGCTTTTAAATAAATAATTTAAAACACAAGTCATCTTAAAACAGTTCATGTAGGCACCGTCGCAATAATTCTGTCCACTTTGTGATCAATAGAAAGACACTTCATGAATAAAAGATGAAAACAATAAAAGATATCTACAAATCCAGTCGCAGGTTAATTGAGCTTCCTCTGTCATTGATTAAATCATTCACTTTATGCTTTTTTAATAAAATCGATTCAAGAATTCTGGGATAGTACGTATTAGCAACAATTTTAAAATTCTTTTTGTCAGGAGGATGAATGTGGAGACTATCTCAGTGGGAGTTGGGTATCCCTTGAGATGTTCATTCATCCTAGTCACAAAGTGTCGGATAGAGCAACCAATGTAACATTTTGCACAATGTTCACATGTGTATTGATACACGATTTGAGATTTCAACTCTGGCGACACTTTATCTTTGTTGGAGAAAAACGTACTGGTTTTCATAGTAGTAAAGACAGGACGAATTTTGACATCGGTCAAAATTCTGTTGATATCTTTGACTTGCCTAAGCAAGCCGTTTTCACTTTCAGCTATGTAAGGAAAGCTCCAATTAACAATGCGACGGGATTGCTGGTCAGAGCTGACAGGAACCCCGGTCTCGTGTCTCGCTTCCACCTCAACACGAACTCTAGAAATGTCACGATCAGAAAAACCATTTTTACGGAAAATGTTGGTGATGGTCTCAACAGACTTATTGTAATTACTGACACTGGAATTGATTTTGAGAGCCCGACTGAAAAGGGATCTCATGGCAGAGATGCGATACCGTTTAGGACTGTAAGCAGCATTAGGAGTGTAGACGCCTGTGTTGGTCTCTTTAAGATACCAAGACAAGTCAAAAACATCTCCAGCTTTGGTAATAACAGTATCCAGAAAAATGAGACTATCATTCTTTTCCTCTTCCACAGTGAACTCAATGTCAGGATGAATTGCATTCAAAAAGGAATGAAACTCATGAATGTTAGCACTGCTGTCGAAGATGCAAAAAATGTCATCAACGTACCGCTTGTAGAATATGGGAGCAGAGCCAGTATAATTACGAATTTTCTTTTCAACCATATCCATGGCAAACGAAGCCATGGTGGGAGCGAGACACGAGCCCATTGACATTCCGTCAGTCTGTAAATATACATAAATATACTTACATATAAGTCTTTGATACTGAAGACACAGTTGACTGCTTTAAAGAAAGAAATCGTCAAAGCAAAAACAGACTTTGATGAAAAAGACAACAGTCTGAAGGCATTATTACATTCTTTCAGAGAGAATGAACGGATGCTTTATGAGTAGATCATGAACCATCATCTCATCAAATTGAGAAAAAACATCAGCAGTATTCACAGTAAAAAACTGAAATCTCTCATCAACTCCAGATCTCAAGCTGACTCTGATGGCAGTAGAACTTCTTCTTCTACCTCTGTCGTCAACCTTTCTGATGATCAGTTCTCTAAAGACGAGATGGAAATCCTTAGTCTTGGATTTTCTATGACCTGGCCTAGAGAGAAAATCTTTATTGATAATGAAAAAGCTCAAGCTGAAGTTATCTTCAGTCAAATTCTTTCAGATTCTTTAGATGAGAGCAAATTGAATACGTTGAAGCACAAATTTCGCAGTGCGTTTAAATCTTATTTTTCTCGCCAGAAAGTCTCTAAATACTGGCATTCTAAGATCAAAGTTCTTCGCCAATTGTCGGCTCGTAAACACCTTTATATAACAAAGTTCGATAAAGGTAACGGTGTCGTCATTGACAAACGTGCTACTTATGTTTCTAAAATGAACAAGCTTCTGCAGAACAAGTCCAAATTCAACTTATATTCTTCTTGTGCTAGATCAAAAAAGAATCCGTTCATTCTCGAAGAAGACCGTTTCGTACGTAAACTTACCCAGCTGAAAAGTAAAGGCCTGATTTCCGATCAAATATTCAAAGTGGTTAAACCAGTCGGTTCTCAGCCGGCTAGGTTGTACGGTCTTCCCAAAGTCCACAAGGATAGGAATGATCCTCCTTATCGTCCAATTCTGAGCATGATAAATGCTTATCCAACCAATTTAGCCAAATGGTTGGATAACATTTTAAAACCTCTTATTCCGAAAGATTATACTGTTAAAGATACGTTCGAGTTTGTTGATCTTCTGAAAGGTCAACGCTGCAAAAATATCAAAATGGTTAGTTTTGACGTGAGAAATTTATTCACCAGTATTCCGGTGAATGATACTATTGAGCACATTCTTTCCATCGTGACAGACGATGATATCCCAATCGGAAAACAGGCCTTGCGAGAACTCCTGAAAATGGCCTGCACGAACATCTTATTTACATTCAACGATGTTCTATATTTACAGACTGACGGAATGTCAATGGGCTCGTGTCTCGCTCCCACCATGGCTTCGTTTGCCATGGATATGGTTGAAAAGAAAATTCGTAATTATACTGGCTCTGCTCCCATATTCTACAAGCGGTACGTTGATGACATTTTTTGCATCTTCGACAGCAGTGCTAACATTCATGAGTTTCATTCCTTTTTGAATGCAATTCATCCTGACATTGAGTTCACTGTGGAAGAGGAAAAGAATGATAGTCTCATTTTTCTGGATACTGTTATTACCAAAGCTGGAGATGTTTTTGACTTGTCTTGGTATCTTAAAGAGACCAACACAGGCGTCTACACTCCTAATGCTGCTTACAGTCCTAAACGGTATCGCATCTCTGCCATGAGATCCCTTTTCAGTCGGGCTCTCAAAATCAATTCCAGTGTCAGTAATTACAATAAGTCTGTTGAGACCATCACCAACATTTTCCGTAAAAATGGTTTTTCTGATCGTGACATTTCTAGAGTTCGTGTTGAGGTGGAAGCGAGACACGAGACCGGGGTTCCTGTCAGCTCTGACCAGCAATCCCGTCGCATTGTTAATTGGAGCTTTCCTTACATAGCTGAAAGTGAAAACGGCTTGCTTAGGCAAGTCAAAGATATCAACAGAATTTTGACCGATGTCAAAATTCGTCCTGTCTTTACTACTATGAAAACCAGTACGTTTTTCTCCAACAAAGATAAAGTGTCGCCAGAGTTGAAATCTCAAATCGTGTATCAATACACATGTGAACATTGTGCAAAATGTTACATTGGTTGCTCTATCCGACACTTTGTGACTAGGATGATATGAACATCTCAAGGGATACCCAACTCCCACTGAGATTAGTCTCCACATTCATCCTCCTGACAAAAAGAATTTTAAAATTGTTGCTAATACGTACTATCCCAGAATTCTTGAATCGATTTTATTAAAAAAGCATAAAGTGAATGATTTAATCAATGACAGAGGAAGCTCAATTAACCTGCGACTGGATTTGTAGATATCTTTTATTGTTTTCATCTTTTATTCATGAAGTGTCTTTCTATTGATCACAAAGTGGACAGAATTATTGCGACGGTGCCTACATGAACTGTTTTAAGATGACTTGTGTTTTAAATTATTTATTTAAAAGCTGATCTCTATGATTGTCGTTTGTTCACCTGATGATGGCATCTGTACAACGTTGCTGAAACATGTCGTGTCTAGAAGAACTATTTGTTTTTCTTTTTAATCAATACGGGCAATATTTCTGATATATATATATATATATAATATTATATAAATGGAAGACCACCATCATTGATAACGATTATCAATTTGATCCTAACGTCTGGAATCTTCCCCGACATGTGGAAGCAAGCCCGCGTATCTGCAGTACACAAGAAAGGCGATGTCAATGACATGGAAAATTACAGGCCGATATCAGTGCTACCAATAACAAGTAAAATCATCGAAAGGCATGTACACAAACATTTATATCTGCATATGCATCCGATGTTGCATGTCTCCCAATCTGGCTTTAGAGAAGGTCATTCATGTGAAACAGCATTAATCAATATGTTGGATCAATGGACGAAGAGCATTGATGATGGTGATTTGAATGCAGTTATAATGTTGGACCTTAAAAAGGCCTTTGAGTTGATAAATCATGAGCTTCTGTTGGAAAAACTTTTGGCATATAACGTCTCAGAGCTTTCATTTACTTGGTTCAAATCCTACTTGCAAAACAGGTACCAAGTTGTGTCTCTTCAAAATGGACTATCAGACAAGCTCTCAGTACCCAGCGAAGTGCCTCAAGGGTCCATAATCGGCCCACTGCTCTTTATCATCTTTGTCAACGACCTACCCTTACATCTATCTGCCAGCAATATCGTTGACATGTATGCTGATGACACAACCATTACTACCACCGGAAAATGCTTAGATGATGTGAGGGGCAATGTTGATACTCAAGTCAATGAGGCGGAGTCCTGGTGTAAGGGCAACTGTATGGCATGAACATGGAGAAGACAAAGGGCATGCTTATTACAACTCGGCAAAATGCGGCGACTCAGTGAGGATGAGATAACCACATTCTCCCAAAGAATATCTTTGACTGACAAGCACAAAGTCCTTGGAGTTATAGTCGACCAAGATCTGACATGGAATGAGCACGTTCAATATGTTGCTCGGCGTGTGAGCAGCTATGTTGCCTTGTTGAGAAGGATAAAGCAATTCTTGCCAATTCGTGTGCGGAGAATCTTCTTCATGGCCTACATACAATCTTGCTATGACTTTTGTTTATCGGCGTGGGGTGCTTCCTGTCACATAGCGAGAATTGAGAAACTCCAAAAGCTTGCAATTAGAGTTGTGCTTGATCGCCCAAAACGTGAAAACTCCAAACCTTTATTCAAAGAAATGCACATTATGCCCATGCGCACTCGAGTCGACTTTAGGCAGACTCTACTTGTGTATAAAGCCCTAAATCAGTTAGCACCAACTTATTTACAACGCATGTTTTTACGCAAGGAACAAAAAAAAAGACACGATCTGTAACACAAAGAGACCTGTGTATTCCCAAAGTTAGAACCAAACTAAGAAAGATGACATTTGTGGTTCGAGGTGCAGAACTCTATAATTCCTGCAATCGCTATGTCCGAGAGGCTGACAGTGTTTTGAAATTGAAGCGAAACTATATATGTGATTTCTTCAAAAACTTCTAATTGATGTTCATTCTCTTTTATCTAGGTAATCATGTTTTTCTTTATGCTAGAGGACCATTGTAAATTAGCTATTGCTACCAGTGTCATCCTCTTAAAATAAAGATTTTTATTATTATTATTATAAATATCGCTGAAGAGTGAGTGCTGTGTAGTTCAAACGCCATTGAATAATTGTGTTTCCCAGCATTTGGTAGCATTTTATTTATTTGATCTACATATACGGATGCCTACCAAACGATATTACACGCGCAGCCTTATCTATCAAACATTATCTACAATTGATTGATCGCAGTTAAATAATTGATGTGCTAGAGCAACTGCCATTAATTGAGTGCAGTACAAAATTGCACTTGATTGCAAGTAAAAAAAGCTGGTAGCTCAAACAGCGCAGTCTGTAAACATTTCGTGTGACAATTTTGAACGAAATGCTTACTATACGAACACATCAAAAAGAGTAGTTTTGCAGCAGCAGATTTTAAGTAGGTAGCATATAGCATTTGAAATTCAAATATTACAAAAGCGCTGCTTACTTGGCAAATACAAGTCGTAATTTTTGTGAATATGCATAGTGATCTGCAGTGCTTGGGAATATTTGAAATGTTGCTTTTTGCGATAGATCTTCCGCATGTCATGTACGCATATTTCAGTCGTATTCCTTGCAAAACTCAATCTTATCATCTTTTTATGTATTCAGAAGAAGCCTGTCAGTGCATCCAGCCAGCTTGGCGTCATGAGCAGGAATCAACGTGCTTCATAGTCAAATTATGATAAAAATTTAGACCATTTAAAAATCTGTCAAAGTTGTTGATTTTGAAATGCCTTGTGCAGTAGATGAGAGAATTAGATTAACCGCTTTATACCAAGCGTGAACAATGGTCTATTACATAATCTATTCGTTCAATTCATTTGTGTCCAAAGAGCTCTATGTCTCATCGTCTTCTTCTATATTTTGGTGCTTTATAATACTCAATCAGATTCAGAACAAGTTTTTGGAGTGCTGATTCACTTATTTGTCACCTTCTACGATCATTTTCGATAACTATATAGCAAGATAGCATCAAAAATCTTGGATTTTATTAGTGTCATGACTTCTTCATTTCATTTGTTAAGTTTTGATAAGCATATTAATTGCTCCAAATCTTAAAGACTGAGAATATTTCTTAAATTTCAATAAAGAGTTCAAATTTGCCTTTAAAGCTTACAGCAAAATTTCAAAGTTGTTGTTGACTACACTTTTGTTTATAAAGTCTCAGATGAGTACGGTACTAGAAACAGTCCTGAGCCTGACTACTAACCACGACTAAGAAATGAGTCCCAAATTCTAGTACTCTTTGAGTTCGAATGCTATGAGTATTCATTTTAGAACTCTTTGTGTGATTTGCGTACATTTTTTAGCTACTTTTTGAAAGCCAAAACATTTCATCAATTTCTTAATAAGATAGGCATCTTAATCAATTCAAATTGTTTATAGAGCATTGACAAGGTATAAATGACGTCTTAATCAGCAATACAATGCTAGCAAATGCGATGTCCCTGTCAGAATTGCGTGTAAACCGGGAAAATCTATTAACAATTTTATGAATACCGATACTTTCCGTAATAATTACGACTGTAATTGCAATATTTGCGATGTTATGCTAGACAAATATTCTTGTAAGAGTAGATATTTTGCATATTGTTTCAAGTGTAAAATCTGTAACGATAGCTATGTTGGTTCTACGGATAGAACTTTCTCTGCGCGCTAATCCGAACATGAACGCAGTATACGTTATGTTGAGATAATGCACTTTTCATATCTCCATAATGCATGATTTTGTAAGGCTTTCTATATGTCCACAGGTTAATAAGTTCCACGAAGCAGGTAATTATTTTCCTGATTGGAAATTATTGACCTGGTGACAGATAGTGCACAGAATTCTTCGGTCATTACTTGTCATAATAACCTCGAGCCTTGAGCAAATAATGACCTCAAATCTATGCATTATCTATTACATATTCGATCTAAGCACAATAACGTTGCTATGACTATAGAAGATTTCTATGTGGAGATCATTGACCATCAAAATAGTCATGTCAGAACCAGAATTTCTGAAGCTAATTTCATCGATTCACTGAAACCAACTATGAACTCCAGATTCAGCTCTGACGATATCTTCTGAGTTTCATCTCTCTATGTAATAGATTTTGCCAATTCATAATTTGAACCATACTGTCTATCAGCCTGTTTTCATTCCTTAGTTCTATATGTTTACCTGAAGATGACTATGTGCAATAGTTGAAATATATTGTGCTAATTTTCTTAACAATTCTAATTCTAATTTCCATCAACATTCCTTTATTTTTCCACACTTACTTTGTCAAAATGAACCAAGACCTTTTCACAACTCTGAACCGTTAGCACAGTCATTCAATTTAATACCGTATTCTACAGTCCGTTTCATAAAAATTGGATCATCCTAAAATTTGACTAAATAAAACATAAGTATGATACAGAAAGCATTTTTCATGTTATTTCATGTCCCTAATATATTTAAATGTCATTATATAATCTGATAAGCTATGATAGAGCAACGGTTCTTAAGAAGCTAATATTTTGTGGCCCTACCCTTATTGTCAATGACATTACCAATTCGTCTAGGCATTGATTCGATTATACCGTTGATTTTTGACTGATCTAACTTTCTCCACTCTCTTTTTAACAGTGACGTAAGTTGTGATACGCCATCTGTATGTAGCAGTGAACGACGAACGTTACGTTTTAGAATACTCCATACATTTTCTATGGGATTCAGATCAGGAGAACGAGCTGGCCAAGATAATGTCCTAAGCCTAATTGAGACTTGCATAAGTTGACTCTACTACTACTGTGACACATAGCATCATCATCCATAAATAACCAAGTCGATGGATCACCAAGTTGATCTGTCATTTGGCCAATGTTCATTCGTAAAACATTCACATAGTGTTCAGAATTCATGGTTCCTTGCTGTATGTGAAGTTCAGAGCGGCCATTGGTCCAAATGCCAGCCCAAATCAGTAGAGTCGCACCACCTTGTACCCGGGGACGATGTAAATGTCTCGGAATTTCCTGATCAGATATTATCCATAATCTCAATCGACCATCACTATCCTAGCAAGGCTAGGTTCTAGCAAGTTCTAGCAAGGCTGACACTTTGCCTTTTGTGAATGCGATCTCGTTATTGTTCATTTGTGCTTTGTATTGTTTTCAACCGGTAAGAGATAAATTTCTAGCTGAAAGCAATCAGGAGTGCTGCCAACACCACCGCAACGAAGTCAGGAAGCTATGGAACATGAAGTCCAGTTAATCACATGTAGCAGTTACATTATTGTTGATGAATAATGGTGCTATACTGGTTCTGATTGATCGATTTTCTTTATTTTTGTTTTGCTTGATAGCTTTTGGCTTGTAGAACAACATATTACATAACAAAGGAAACAAATGTAATTTTATAAGAGTGAGGTATGATTTTGTGTAATATTGCTAAATGAAGATCAAATTATCTACTACTTTTTTATCTATAACAGGAAAACAACTCAATATTTATGCTTGAAATTTCCAACAATGATATTAGTAAGCACAACTGACATATCTTCCAAATTTCAGAGAAATTCGTTCAAGTTTGGAGGAGTTAGACAAAGTTGAAGTTAAGGCGATGTTTAAGGGTGATCCATTTTTTATGAAACAATCTGTATTTTGCTATTTAAAAGCTTGTGAAGCATCTTGTCTTTTCGCATTGGTGTAGCCCTTGATAAAGGTCAAGACGACCAAAATGTTGGGTACATGTTATTTTACCTGAATATTATTTACATTTCGGGTTTAAAGAAAGAGGGAGTGTTCGACTAATTTCAAACATGGTTATATCAAATTACCTCCCGTGTGCTGCTATCAATGTTTTTATGGTGTTGCAACTGATCTGAGTTCTGTGACACCTCATAACGACGTACATATGACAAATTTACAATCGAAATGACTGATGTACTGACTTCCATTTCAGTCAGCGAAGAATTGAGATATCTATTACGTGTTTGCGCAGGGGTGGCGCTACGGGGGTTCTGGGGGGCACATGCCCCCCCCCCCCAAGAAAATTATTGGACCCCCCGTCGGCAGGGCCACTGTCGGCACCCGGATTATATTTTGTCGGCAGTCGGCCTCCAGCACCTATATTTTGCATTACAATAATAGAGAGTAGAGTTACGAATCGTTGCAATAGATATTGACTTGGATTGCTAGCCAAGTCAGCAACATTACTGCAAGCATTTTTGTTTACAACGTCATCTCTTTATCCTGTTGAGCGGTAGCAAGATTGTATAGGGAAGAGATTTTCTCTGTGTCGAGTTTTTGGTTATTTGATAATTGTTGACACGTGCACAACTATAATAGATCATTAAACACAAGATAAAAGTTTGTTATCGTCTTGTTAAGGTTCGGTATCACGTTTCTGAGATCTTATTCTGAGACATAACTTTAATGAATAATTAGAGCAGCTGACAATATGAAGGAGCAATTGTTATTTTTGATGATTTTGCCGTGTTCAGAATATACGAGCGTATTTTATCTAATAGATTTGCTACCTATTAACATGTAGCATTATAACTGATTTCTCAGTGGATTTTTTGAATGATGAAGATGAGATAGGATAAAAGATAAGCGATTTTCTACTAGAGATTTCCACCTGCTAATACAATCGATCAACGGGTCGTCTATCTTGAGAGACAAGGAGCTAATTCAGATTTCGTTAGTGGTGTGATCGATCAAATTTTGCGCGAGCGTAGCGAGCGTGCGCAGACCATATCGTGCGATGATCTTGCTATTTTACCAATGAGATGGTCCAAATATGCTACAGTCATGTGATTTGCTTTCATTTGGATGTTTAAAGGAAAACGAAACGCCACATCTGCACCATTTCTGAAGTCGCACGACTGATTCAACAGTCAATAGAACGCCTGTTGTTCACGTTGTCGAGTAGTTCAAACGGTAAGTCGATCTGCTACACAGAATGTCAAATTATGAATTGATGCTTTACTTTCAAAGTCAGTGGTACAGTAAGGTATGGAGTAACCTCCTCAGCGGCTCTATTGCCTGGTCGCTGCGTCGTTTCTGGAAGCAGTTCCGGCTAACTTCCGACGTGTCGGCCCACAGGTGGTTGACTTTGGCGAGAATGTGGAATTTTTCCGCTGAGTGAAGCAGTCGAAGGAAAAAATGAAGGCATAGATGTACCACTGACTTGGCCATGAGAAGTAGGGAGACCCCAGTGACGGCTGGCCACCACTTACAGTATGTTTTAATAGAAATTAAGATTTCCTCTCCTACTTCGTTTGAATGACCTGTCTGGGTGTAGTGTCGAAAGCAACAACTTTGACAATCTGAGAGGGACCGGCCTGAGAGAGGAGACGGAAGTTTAAAATTGTAATCGATTCGACAGCAGCTTCAAACATGAGATCTTGGCAAGTCTCATCTTGGAAGTAGTTAAGATAGGCTTTAATAATTACAAATATACTTTGAAAGTGCTCAAGAAAAATTTGCATCTTTTTGACTGAAAATCCCTTTTACTCGTACTATTGCGAAATACAGAAGTCACATAGATTCAGATATATAGTGTACATGCAGTGTAACATACAGTATGGGTAGTCATATAACCATAGCATCTGTGTAGGCAAATAGTCTGCATCCCATGCAGTCAAATGGTCAGTCATACAAAATGCTTTGTAGTTAAGCGCAAGGTTGTAGTTCCTAAGTGATAGTCATAATAATGCAGTATACATAATTTGCATGCAATTGGACATAAATGCACATTTAGTATGCCTATGTCTAAATTTCACTTTTTATATAATCGAAATATTTCTTATTCAATTTGTAGGAGTCTAGATAATAAGATTAAACTTTCTCCGGGCTCAACTTAGCCAGGCCAAGGAGTTATGAAACAAATCAAGCAGACGGGCTTTGTAATGCTTGTGGTCTTGAAAAAAACAAGCACTAGAAAAAGAATTAGAAAACATTCGAAATGTTTAAAAGACAGTGTAGTTATGTCTTCGCTAGGATCCTCTTCCATTATTGATTTCCGCACACAATTATTTTATCCGATAATTGATCTTTGCATGAACGAGTTGAACCGATGATTTTACGAGGAAAATAAGGTTATCATGAAAGGTATATCGGCACTGACCCCTGGAAGCAAGGCTTTTTTAAAGTAGGATGTCATCCGAACCTTCGGAGAAATTAACAATGCTCAACAAGACGATCTTGATATTGAAGCAAAAAGTATGATGCGATTACTATCAAGAAAAAAGGACGACTTGATCAGTGTCCTTAGTGTTATTTTCTCTGTTTATGTATAAAATAGCATCACGAATAGCAATTACTTTTGCAGACCTATCTCATTTCAGTTTTTGCTCGTATCTTTTGTAAATGTAGGTCCAATATTGATTTAAACGAAGTTATAACTTGCAAGCTCTATCCATTTGCTTTTGTACATAAATGATATTGTTTCTTGAAAATCGTGTCCTAAACGTTAGGAAAAGTAGATGTGTACATCCCATGTCTTTCGAAGTTTTATGACATATGCATGCGGCAGTTCCTTGTCCTCACCATTTGTACATAAAAAATTCTAATATTTTCTCTACATACCTTTTTCTCAAATTAAATTTGGAAAAAAATGCATAAAGTTCCTACATAGGCTCTGATTATTTGAGTTATATGTATGCACTAACATTAAATCGATTGACATAGTTGATAGCTTTTATGGTGTAGTCGAGAACTGCTAGAAAATAGAGTGCATGATGAAGGTCATACTCACGCACGCTACATGAGTCAAAGCATCCTCGTATTTATACAACACGTAGCGTTTAGCAAGCGAAGATGCTTTCAGTTCATAGCTACTTATTTGCGAATTTTAATTGTTCCCGCAAGAAGAAATTTAACAAACCGGTACAAAACTTGCTACCTGCTCTTATGCAATGTACACGAGGTAAGCCAACAGGCATTTGTTTCAAAATTCTCAAAGTTAACATACACGCATTACGCAAGATTTTGAAAGAAAATCATAGATATACTCGCTATTAATAATTAAAGAAATCTCATATATAGGAACACATTTTTGGTGACAGTTAACATGTAAATTGTCTGAAAGAAGAAATCGGACATATGTGTAGGTGCATAAAAAAGAGTGCATCGATTGCACAATTTTTTGTGTGTGCAAACATTGCACATTTACAACTCAATTACACAATTGACATGTGCATGTATAGCCCGCAAGTAGGCATAGCTGTTCATAGATTACAACAATTAGCCGGTATAGCCTGTCGGCACCTCGGTTGAAACCGTCGGCACAACGCTTCCATGGACCCCCCAGCTCTAGGACCCTGGCGCCACCACTGTTGCGAATCATTGTTATAGCACTGAGATGCATCAATCACTTGATATTGCGGCTGTTTATTTTAGAAGTTGTATTAATGACTTGGCAATGGTGTACATGTACTTCATTTTAGTGAATGATAAACGATGATGAACATCATTCGGGAAAATTGTCGCTTTATCCACTTCGTAAAGTTCACATGTATGTTGTCTCCGTGAGAAATTATGTACAATGTTCAGGAAGCCCCTTGCGACTAGCCTGTTGATTAGACGAGTCGCCTACTGGGACTTAATGAAGGCAGATTCGTTGAGATCGTGGCAGACGCAGCTGATTCATCTGCATCACATTTGGCCTCTAATCCCTCATCCATTTTTGGGGTGAAGGACAGCAGAATCGATCTTAAGGGGAATCTAAGGGAATGCTTCGGCTAAACAATATTATGTATATTCTGCTCACAAAATTAGGTATTTACATTCGAAAAAAGAGGAAAACACGTCAAAGTCAAAGATGAATTTTTAAAAAAGTACTCAAGTCAAGGTCCTTAAGATCTCGCTTCGACCAACGGAGGCCTCGGTTCTTTTCAAAATGGCCTTGGCATTGCACCTTACCAGCGCAACAGATATTCTCTCACAAATAGAAGCAATGGCATCGTAGACAGTCACCCCGGTCTGTGTTCCTAGTCTGGTCCCTAGGCGCGACACAAATTCCATGGCTTCGTCACCCATAGCTCCATATGCTGTCAAGCAAAACGGGAGGCACTGCCAATTTAATTCCCGGCATTTCTCGATGTTGACGTCACGTTTCCGAGCTTCTGCAGCTGCTGTGATATGCTGGACAGTCGTACTCGCTCCGGTTAAATTTGATAGATTGAGTGGATGTATGACCGTCACATCAATCGCGGCGGATCTTCCCAACGACCAATCGGGGAGCAAAATGTCGGCTGGGCGAGTTTTTGGTTGATTACTCAAGCCACTGCCTCTTTCTACCTGTGGTCGTAATAACGATCGACTGCAGCATTCATACACGACATTTCGTATGGTATTGTGCCGATTGACAATGTCCCCTCCATTTTTGCAGGTCAACGCATGATGTCCATGTGGATCAAGAATTGTATCAGGATGGTAGATGCATTTATTTGAGTTGCCATCCAAGCGTAAGCCTACAAACAATATCTGTTTAGAAACGAAGTTTTCATTCCTTATCTGTGACCCTCTCATTGAAATGTGTTGTCCCAAATTGCATTGACCTGCAGCTGTGAAAAATGGAGTGCACTCAAACTTATTGAACTTATTCCAACTCTTTCTACTTATCACATTCAATGTTGATATCTCATCGCATTGGCTCTGATCAATTTCATGTCCGCCAATAGAACAATCTTAAAGTAAAATGACAGCGTCGATACACGGAGAAATTCCGTCCTACCGTAACCTAAATAATTTTATCAAAGTTAACTTCAATCCGAAGACTTCAATTCTTCAGTTGCAATTCACATGTCTTCATTCATCAATCATACTTACGTAAAATGACGACGTTGAAGTATGTGAAAGTTGCGTTTTTGTTCTTATTTTGCTTAACTGGTATTTACTTGTATCACATTATGGTGACATTGAATGTTGGAACATTCTTATCAAGTGCGTTGATGGGAGTTATCGTTCAAGGTGATGATTCGATATTGACCTCAAGCGACTTGCGATCCATAAGAACTGAGTTAACTCGTCATAAAGGGATCCGAGAGAAATTGACTTTATCATTTGGTGAAAACTTTATATCATCACCTTCTTATCAGCGTGTTGTCAACGGGTGTAGTGTTGAAAGTGACAAGTTTGGCTCTGTTCTCTTCAACGATAACTCTGACTATCTTATAAATCCAGTACATGTGTGCAGGTCAGCCATTGATGTTTTGATTGCTGTACACATCAGAACAGATCATGAGGACGTCCGGAATCTCATCCGAAGCACGTACGGCTCGATGAAAAATGTGTATGGATGGAGTGTAAAGACACTTTTTATTCTAGGATCACCAAATGATGAGACAGTTCAACAGGCCATCAACCGCGAGGCGGAAACCTTTGGGTAAGTAAAAGAGTTCTTACAACCATCCAACTCAGTGTAGATATTGCGAATTGATCGTTCAACAATTAGTCTGTAATTAGCATCAGACAATCATTTAGATAACATGATACAGGTTGCTACAAATGGGTATAGAAAATAAAAAAAATCATGATATAAACTTTACAACAAATGAAATAAATGTATTTTAGCAAGGAAAATAAAACTGAACTCATAATAATAAATTGTGTCTTAAGCGCTTTCGATGACTCTAATCATAAGAAACGTCATTCATAAGAGGATTCTGAATAATCTTGCACTGAAAGTTGTAGACATTCAAATTACATAGACATAAAACACATACGAATTACATTGTTTTATTTTCCTTGCTAAAATTTAGTGGAAGAAAAGGCTGTTTTATGTTTTTGAAGTAAGTGTAGTTTTGATCAAGTTGACATATTAAAGATGTAGCAGGCAGACCTTGAACTCCCGACCAAACTATAGGTTATCTACATGATCAGGAGACATTGTTACCCTATCCACCTGGGCAAACGAATAGTTTAATTACTAAGCTTACAATTTACTGCATTGGAAAGAAATGGTGATCCTTGTTCAATTCAATCAGTATCATATTATTGACAAATGCACTTGCGAGAGATTCCAAGAAAAGCATGAAGATCCCATTGCAGGTTATGTCAGTATAATACAAGTGATTTTACTTATTCATAAACTTCGTAAATGTAAAGAAAACGATATGTGAACAGATGTTTATTGTAGCGATCTATTTGACATATTTTATACAGATGAATCATTTGCGGATGCAATGATAGAGCAATCGCAATAACATTGACAGTCAACTCTGACAGGCATTTTTGGTCAGATTTATGGAATAGAGCTCCGAAGGTTTTTGTATGAGCTCCAGAGAAGGAACTCGTGATGCTTAACATCTCGTGTACAAGGAAACTATGCATGCATGTGAAGTAGCCTCTGAAACCTGCACTTTTCGTTTGAGAAGGTGTGCATCAGTTTTTGCTGGGAATTGTTACAGTGTAGATTTGCGAATTACCACGTTAACACACAAGAATCGATCCTTAAAAACAGGTGTGAATAGATCATTTTCCAGAGATTGTCATCCAAAGGTCAATGACTGCAGCTGATTGCCAATGATAAAATGAAAATGCATCCATGTGATTTAAGACCTAGATAAAAGGTAGTTGAGCAGATTTTTACTATCCGCTCAGAATGTACCATCAGGCGGAGGTGAATTCAACCACTTTCCCCCCTTCAATGTTATATAGGCCTACTGGAAACAGCAGGTCACGGCAAGACTAAGTATTGCTTTAGCATTGTTGATGATTAGTGCTTAGGATAATGCAACGGAGTATTCTGTCAATCCGTCGGAAAACTGCTTTGAAAGAAATCGGTGGACGAGCTCAACCATCGGTTTTGTGTAAGTTCGGTCACCTGCACATTATTTGATGAATGGTAAATTGTAATTTAAATTATAGTTTTAGACACAAAAGCCAGCATTATGTAGAAATCTGAATCTGAATCTGTCAGAAAGTTCAGAAAGGTCCGAATAATTTCTGACGCATTTTGTATAGCATTTTAAAAACGAGACCGATCACTTCATTACAGGATTGGAGCAATTACACAAATTTTTTCAATTACATTTGCAAATACAATTACAGCTGAACTTTCAAAATTACAATCAAACTTACAATTACTTTGAAATCAAAATCTTCAATTACAATTATGATTACGCGACTTTTATTCAATTGCAATTGAAATTACATGCGTGACTTTGCAATTACAATTAGTTACACAATGACAATTACATCGATTTTTCAAAATTCATTCGCGTATTTTGAAAACTTTTGAATGAATTACTTGTTAGTGGTTTGAATAGTTTCACTCTCACATCATACATGATAACCTACCTAATAATTGCTAAAGATTAGACTATGCGAATTGTATGATTTAGCAAATAGGATTTCGATTAGATGGTAACAACAGCATCAAAAACCAATGATAAATATAATTTGAGCTTGCATATCCATGAGATTTCGTGAAAATATTTCCTTAAAAATTCTAAATGCAAGTCGGCGCTCTAATTGCATTGTTCACTGACTTTCCATGGGATTAAAGATAAAACGCATGAGATGTACACCCATGCATTCATCCGTGAAGATTGTAGTAACTGCCGCGCAAAAATGAGACATCTGTAGATAAATAGTAGTATTTAATCGGACCTACTTGATCCGTTGGCACCCAATCGGCCGTCACAAGGCAAATCCACGTATTTTGAAAAACTATGTTTTGAGAAATCATTGTCTAAACATTGTTAAATATCTACACCAACACTGTTTCAAAATACGTGCCTTTGGCTTGTTGAAGTCCAACGAAAATTTCTATGTCGTTAGCATTTTTTAAAATGCGTGGTTTTGCCTTGTTGATGTCGAAAAATTTTCAGTATATTCTAAAATACGTGGTTTTGGCTTGTTGATGATGAGACGAAAATTTCTATGTCGATAGCTTTCTTAAAATGCGTGATTTTGGCTTGTTGATGTTGAATACTTTTAGTAGTCTATAAAATTCCCAGACCACGGGCCCTATGCTACAACAATTCCTAAGTTTTTTTTCCTATGATCTTATCGTAGGGGTTCACTGGGGGAAATCCTAGTTGGTATGCTTGAACGATTCCTAGCGTTCACCTAAGTTAGGTGAAATCCCCTAAGTTAGTTTGACCATGGTTTGACTGGCACTTCGTGTGGATTCAGATTGTGTTATTTTTCGCACGATAGCAACAATAGCAAAACTGCCGGCATTGACCGAGTTGATTGGCAGGTGAGAAATCAGTTTAGGAAAAGTTGTAAGATATCGAAAAAGTGAAACTGAAGTTGTATTTATCACTTCATAACCATCAAAACAAAGTTTTGTCTCTCGAAATCGCACCAGTAATTCCGAAGTTATGTCGAATAATTCGTTTAGCCTCAAAGTTCAACTGTCTTAATTACACCATTAATGAATGGCTCGATTGTTGAGACAAAGTCGCTGAAACACTATATTGGCAATATCTCAGCTAGTACTGCACCAAATTCAACAAAATAAACTGCGATTTTATCCTCATCACGTGATTAAGAGAATGGTGCTAAAAGATATAGAAAAGTTGTAAGGATTTTCGCTGACAATCAAATACGAGATCTCAATGAAAATTTCGACGGCAGTACGGCGTACAACATCCAATCAGCAGAGTCAAGTCAAGTCAAGCAGAGCACAAGTCATGTAGTCTAATTACTAGGCATTGTTCATCATTCAAACACGCATGCGATATTCCACAGCATGCCGATGCGTGGGAAGAATGATATGAAAACATAGCAATCGCCTCGATATCTTTGCTCAGAGAATTTTTCAAATTACTATGGTTTTGCTGTCAATTTAGAGAAATCATGAGAATTGCATGCATAGAAATTGCCGTGTCTCTTAAATACGTGGTTCTGCCTTGTTGAATTGATAGTTTTTAAAATACGTGGATCTGCCTTGTTGCGGATAACGATATTATAGATATCTTTCAAATACGTGGTTTTGGCTTGAGGAATGTATTATAATAATGTTCTCCAGAGAAAAAGCAAAAATTAGCCCAAGATACTCTTTTATGATCAAGTCTAGAAGATCAACTATTAAAGTATGAGTCATTTCATACCTACAGATCAAAAATATATATTCCAAACTTCATGTATTTGTTAAATAAGCCAAAACCACGTATTTTAAAATACGTGGATTTGCCTTGTGACGGCCGCAATGTGCTCAGATAATCGCAATAATTATCTGAACCGTATCTTGCTTCCTCTGATTTTCTACTTGTCCATGGAAATGCCCATGGAGAATTCCGGCATGTCCCATCGAAATCGAAGTTGTTGGACCAACAGATTCTCACCGATGGATGACTTGATAATGTATGATTTAAATGGCTTAGAAAATGGTCAAATGGTCACACTATCCCCGTGCTACATCATGTAATAGAGATTTATGAATATACTTGCATTAATCTTCATTGTTTGTCAATCGTGTTCAGACTGTGTCTACAAAGTGACATCCATATGGGAGAAGTTTGCATTGCCTTTGCGGACAGAACAAATAATAAGCTAAGTAGTTCAGCTGTTCAACAATTGAATCATGGTAAGATGCGATGTCATTTCCCTTTCTCAGCGATGTTCACCCCAGAACTACGAGGAAATCGCTGCTGACATAGCAATCCGAATTTCGATTCCGAATCAATGTCGACAAATCAAGAGTCATGTTACTGAAATCTAACATATTGCACATTGTGGCCTTAACCCTTAGGATACGAAGGTCGGTTTTATCCTTTAGGATACCGAGGGTGATTATAAAAATCACAGCATTTATTCCATTATATTTATTATGTATTGAACAAAAATTCACACTCATGTAATTTTTACATGTAACTTGGATCACTTATATCGCAAAATTCGTTGTAGGGTCATAATCGTCAAAAGAATGTCACAAGATTTACAAGATCACAAGAGTCACAAGATTCACAGAGTCACAAGCATTGAAAACAAACAACTTCAGTAACTTGGGAATGCTTGCTACAAACTGGTCGTTTACAGACGTCGCATGCTTTTGCAGCTAGATTGGCTGATCTGGATGATTTCCCAGCTTCTTTGCAGCGCTCGCAGCGAAACTTTTGTAAATCGCTATCTCCTGCATTTTTAGTACCAATTGGCACCCGAGATTCACCTTGTAGTCGTGGATTTTGTCCTGTAAATTTTGAAAGCATTCTGACAGTATCTGTACTCAATCCGGACGAATTTTGTATTCTGGTTGACATTTGAGCCATTGACAATTGCTTTGCAAGCCCCAATATGAAGTGCCGTCTCCTGACTCTGAGTCCATACCTTGTTATTCTGATCTTGTCACGTAAATCACAGCCAGAATCTTGCACACCACCAGTATCACCAAGTTCGTCAACAGTATCTGAATAATCGCTCTGCATTTGTCCGCATATTTCTTCTATATTCTGGACCTGGTTTTGATCTTCTGACTGTATGATATCTATGTCACTGTCTTCACTGTCCGTCTCTTCAAATAATCGAGCCACTTTTTGAACCGATAGAAATCGACGTCGCGCTTGTCTGCCTGCCATTACGATGAAATGATTAGTTCATTCGGAAAATGTCACATTATAGAACAAGACTGAGTGAGATTCAGATCGCGCAAAGATGCTGTGAATGTACATTTAGAAACTTCTGGAAAAGTCAAATAAATTGAAGTCAAGAAGATCAGCCGTTTGATTATAATTATCGATGTTCTGTCAAAGTGATTTTTAAAATCACCCTTGGTATCCTAAGGGTTAAGGAGGTTTATGTGAGCTATTTTATCAGAATTATTCAACCTCAAGAGAAATGATAGCGCCCTCACACAGACTTGTAAGTGCAGGCCCGGGCCGGGACTGAAAATTCATCACTTCGATTAAACCAACTTGCAGCGATCCATTAAATAACAGTTGCTATTCCCAAAACTGATGGTCACTTCCAGAACCAGTCGCGAGGGGTCAGAAAAGCATTTTTTCATTAAGTAGTACAAATTCAAGCCTGAATTCTGACGAATCAGGACATCTTAGTAAAATTGAGATCGTGAAAGCAAATTGAGGAGCGAATTGAGAAATCGAAAATAGTTGGAATAAATTGAGTTCGTGAGATGAGTGTGAAAGATATTTCAATTTAGCGAATGTATTTGATGCTCCGTTATATAGTAAACAGTTGAAGTTGTCGTGAGTTCTCTAATTCTGCTGAATTGCACATCCTTGACCTTGACCAGTCGTGTGAGAGAAAAGGAGACGAACATCTCCTTGTCAATCTCCCGCTTATTGATGTTCAACTTTTCTGAAAACCAGGTGAATGAGTAATCCAACTTTAATTTTCGCATCATTTTTGTAAAGCTTATGACAAAAATCTAGTTCAAGCAGGCACGTAGCCATGGGGGGGGGCTTGGGGGTCGACCTCCCCCCATTTTGCAATCCTGCCCCCCCAATTTGCTATCGCATGAAAATTGATAATGGGAGGCCGGTTAGTCAACAGTCAAATGTATGCATTGGAAAACATATGGAGTCGATCCCCATCCTATATCGTTAGATCTCATGCGCGCTACTACAATCCATTTCCATGTTAACACACGACGCTCACTCTTCACTGACAGCGGCGTCACCGTTCCCGGAGTGATGCGTTGACGTCATCAGCTAGCAATCGTTTTCTTGTTCGAACAGATTAATCGACTGCGACCGCAAAGCGCGTGCGTTCTTTTGATTCCCATGACTTTGACATAAGTTGAAGATTGATTTTCGCATGCGTGCTGCTGCTCCTTCTCAAAACCACAGATGTATCACCGTGTGAACTTCACTGTGAATCACACATTTGTGTGAAAACACTGTGAACTTCATGTTTGAAAATCACACATTTGTCGTCTACAAAATCTTTCAGTGTCCTATGTAATTTTTCTATAGTGCGAAGTCCATTCTTTAGGAATGCGACATATGGGCCTACTAGGATTTTCAAAAAACATAGTGTACACATATTGGCACAATTCATTTCAACTAACCCGCAAAGAAAAATTGTGTAACAATGATTGTGGCTTGGACATCTGAAAATAGATGACGTCAACGCCAAGAAAAATTCAAGAAAGTAAGCTTCAGTTAGATAACACTGTCATTTTGTTTTTCGAAATAGGCCGAATTTCAGAGACCAGATTTGAGAGCAGCAATTTCTTAGTAGGGGGCCTACTAATCACTGCAAAATTCACTGACGAGACGAGGATTGTGTATGCCCCCCCATTACAAAATCTCTAGCTACGTGCCTGGTTCAAAGTCGCAAATTTATATAACAAATGAAAACATCGCAACATTGAAAACATCGCATATAAAAACATCGTAAATTTAAATAAATAATCTTTAATTCTTTAATCGCTTCAATAATTAATTCGATGAATTTGACTAGCTAGTCAATTTCAATTCATGTTACATAGCCTTTAATCTGAATTCATGACATTAGCTCATTTGACATTTTCCATTTCGTAAACGAAATCATTGTATCAGTAATAACATCTATTTGATATAATTTCAAATAATGTGCATTCATAAACATACACATTAGCTTACACCAATGATTCTTGAAACTTTTATGTTCGTAGGAGCATCATGAAACCTGTATATTTAACTGTGATGATACTACCGGTATCTTTCATGCTAATTCCTTATTTTGATTCATGTTAAAAAGAGGTTTCGAGAACTCTATCATTTCATGTAATCATCAAATGTATTTCATGCATTTCTATGCATGTGTTGAAAAGTTGATATTATCATAGCCCTCAGAGCATATGAGCATTTCCTTTCAGTCCCTGTTCAACTTCACAGCTCGTCAGCTTTTGTGCTGCAAAGTGTATTTTCGTCATGATTTTATTTTCTCTATGTATTATTTTAATTGCAATTACGTTGAATATCTTTGACAAGTGCCTAAATGTAGCATTTGAAACACAGGTGCATTACAATATGCTAAATTGAATTCGATCGACCTAATGCAGAATCAAAAATATCAAATTGGTAAACGATTTGTTATTAACACAATTATCAACATTACCGGCAATTTGGATTTCTATCAGATTGCTGACAATATTCGAAAATATTCACTCCTTCGGTCTCCGCATCTTTTACTGCCGATATTTTCCTCATTATCATTTCTGCGGTTCTTTTCATTTTCAAGTCGCTATTTGGTTAATAGAATGTAACCAAAATACTGGACACCAAGGTAATACTGATTAAATTTAGATTCAAAAGTCTTCTTTTGCAATGTTTAGTAGCCTATGTCTATTCCTAGTCCATGGATAGAAATAGTGTATTATGTATTTCAAAGTGTAGCCATAGACTTCATAATGTCATAGTTTGGCCGACAAATAGGACGCTAAGATATCTAACATATTCCAGATGGAGATGCATGCACAGAAATAAATTACCTTCACTCGATTAAAAGTCCTTTTCAGTACTCTGAGCGATATCATTGTCTCAATTGCTGCGCTCTCTCGACAACGATGTCACTCCTCGTGCTGAAAAGTTGACTTTCAATCTTCGTGAAAATAATTTTGATTGAATGATTTTAAAATCTGGCTTATTATGGTTTTCTATGGATATAAGTTGGATGACTTTGAAATTTGTATGGATAATTCTATGCGTTGATAAGATCATAGACTTACATGTGCATCTTCTTGAACTTTCAATTTATCACAACTGTTCGGATTCATCCTACAGATATCCATTCTCAGACCATGAAAATCTTGGTACTGATCGGATGTCTATTCATACATGGCATTTCCTATTACAATGCTACGATGTGTTCAATTGAGGTCATTGCTGCCATCCAAATATGAATGCGATTATCATTTCATTTATTTCGTGTCATCGCATACTAATGCATCATAGTCGTAGAAAAGATAGGACAAGTTCAGGTTTACTCTGAAGGTTTACTTGCTGTCCGAATGAATCACATGAAAAACTCCGAATGCAAACCACTAATCAGGAACACTAGCTGACACCGAATGTTAGCAAGCATATCTTAGTCAAATGAATAAGATGCTCGTCTATAGAGAATCTGTAAATTCTTCAGGCCTTTGGTGAAACAAGCCTGTTAAAGGAAACCAACTCCAAGTTACTGAGGAAGGCCAAAACTGAGGCTGTCTGATTACTTCGTGGATGAGAAATGCCATGTCTGCTTTGGCAGCACCGAATCAGTGGCGGAGGCAGGGGGAGGCCATGGTGCCATTCCCGCGCCCCTTTGGCTTGATCATTTAATACCGGATTTCTCTGTCAGACGACGAGGATCCTGATGAACGGTCTTCTAATTCTATATAATTCAAAATAATCTCTTTGATAACAACAGTCAACCAATATGATGCTTTTTTATTCTCCGCGAAATGTGTCAAGGACTGCACACTGTATGCGAGAAGTCGATATCAAATATCACGTGTGTGTACGTGTGATGTGAATTTGGTTTATTCATGATGAAGGAATAATTTCACCGCTTCAGACCTCGTGAAATAACGAACTCTTTTCTGTCATTCGATGACGCCAGAAAATTGTTAGTTATTGCATTGGATATAAGCAATAAATGTCCCAAATGATATTTCCAGCCCGATGATAGCACACTGCGAAGTAATTGACTTTCAGACGCTGTCTGTCTGCTACTCAGAATGCTGAGTTGCCACTCTATAGGCCTACGTCGTATACTTACTCCAAGGGCATTAGTTTCAGATTTGTGGCGTAGCAAAATTATCGGCAGCTACGGCTGAATAAGGGATGAGATTAATGTATGTCTTACATACAGAGCGAGCTCTTAGAATCTATGAGAGGAAACGTCAACTTTTGAATGACATGTGATGCAACTCTCCCACTCTGTCCGATGTCTGGTGCTGTATCCCAATTGTACATGTATATATTTCCTGCATCGTTCATTACAAGACGCTTTTGCTCAAACTATTGTCGTCTTCATCGATATGTCGTCTACATGTACAGTATATACACTAGAAAACAAATAATTCCAATGCCATTTGTCCATAGCTTCGTTCTCAATACACAACATTTTCTGAAATTTCTGAAATGCTACTTGTCTGCAATCTCACATGCACGCTCGTGTATCTTATTTTCACGTTCGTGCAAAAGACTACATATACTCCAATATGAAGATCTTTTCTTTCGCACTAGTCAATTATATGTCTATGTACTCGTATCTCCTCATCGCCGAAGGCGTCTAATGATGTTAACATAGAATGACGCTTTGAGAATGATCTCTCTAAAATCCTATTGAGAGAGATTTTCATGAGCATCTCGAATAATGATATTTCAAAAATGTGATTTCAAGATTTCAAATGCTTCTTATACAAAAGAAACAGATAGTCTAACAATTTATCTAAGGCTTACTTTACGTGAGCGCGAGGCTTTTCGAGCTTGCACCGCAGGTCATCATCATGCGCAAAGCACTAGTATAATAAGGAATTTCATGAACATTGTATTGCATTGGAATGTGATAACCATAGAGATCAGTTAATTATGCTACTGTCCTCTCTCGTCTAGAGTGGACAATAAATGACTAGGATGACACCCACAAAATTATATTTTTTAAGGTTATCACTTTATCACTTTGCTGGACGCACAAACTGATTCAAAACGATGGCACATGCAGGAACCTGCTAAGTGGGCAAAAAGAAAAGCTTTAATACCTTACAGAGATAGGAAAAATAATCGTGCGTCGCTTGCGGATTGCTGTGAATTCCTTCAAAATGCTCCGATCACCACGAGTTCTTCAGATTCGAAGAATTCAGATCATTGCGCAAAAGTTTTCTCGAAAATGGTGGGTCCTTCGATCACTTTTAAAAGAAGTTAGCAGGCGCACGAAAAAAGCTCACAAACTTCTCTGTTGAACTTGACATCGACTGTGTCTCTTTGCTGTGTGAACCGGTTGATAGCAGTCACTGAAACTTCACACAATTTGGCGTGTTTGATGTTGAATTGTTCGATTGCTATGGTATTATGTCATCAGACTATGTCATTTCATAGGCATTACATGTTTCAATGCTTTCTTAGAGGTGCTGAATCATCGTGGGCTCATGCAACAAGTAGGGTCGCCCAAGGGAGTGTCATTGGCCCCGTTCTATTTTGTCTGGTCATGAATTCATTGTCCGTAGTGTGTTCCAATTCAATACTTCAGAAATATGCGGATGATTTAACATTTCTGCATTTTATCAGAGATACGTCGGATGACTCATTGCAGCTCGAAATGAACAATGTGATGCAATGGTCAAACAAACATGGTTTATGTCAAAATTTTTTCTAAATGCAGTGTCATGAACATTATAACTAAAAAGTCTTTGGTTGTTGAACCAGTTCGCATTAGAGAATGTTAATTGTATGAACATTTTGGGCTGTACATGTATATTCACTTCAGACATGAAATGGAATTTGCATGTAGACCATCTTGTTAAGAAGGCCTCTAATCGGATCTATCTTATTCTGCATTTAGAAAGAGCTAATTGTCCGACTGATATATTATTTATGGCGTATATGAGTTTCATTCGTCCAATTTTACTTTACGCATATCCTGCTTTTTGTAGCGCAACGGACTATTTGCGAGAGCGTCTTCTGCGGGTTGAAAAACGAATCTTTAGCATCATTGGTGATGCATATAGTGAATCCCTATTTACCTTTGGTGATCGTCTTTGTAAAAATTTACTTCGAGAAGTGACTTTGCATGCAATGCATCCTCTTCGTCAATTTTTTCTTGATCTTCAACAAGTGTCTAGACAATAATGCAGTTTAAAACGACCTAAGACTAAGACGAAACGTTTTGCTAATTCGTTTATCAAGTATTGTCCGCAGTTCTCATTTTTTGCATGATTTTATCTCTCTTTAAATTTTATACATATTTGACTTTTGTATTATTGTAATGCGCTCGCCGCACTTGTGAAGCAAATAAAGATGATTTGATTGATTTGATTTGATTTCCTTTCTAGTCAAACAGAAGAAGAGACGACTTGTCAAATTCTGTGATGGCACCAGTCTGATCTCTGACAGCGGGTTTAGTCCAGGACTTCTCTGTCTTTAATTTGAGGTAACTTCTTACGTAAATGCCGTATACGTACTTTTTTCACGCAGAATAAAATCCAAGTGAGACATGTCACCTGTATGAACATGAATGAAATCGGACCGTTAACAAAGTCATTACGATGTAAATGACATGAAAGAAAATTATAAATATTGATCTTGTTCCCAGAGACTTATTATGATTCATGTTTCCATTTGTTGCATGATTGATCTTCATTATCCATTGCAAACGATCCTGAGCAGAGTGATTTCCAGCATGCTTTCAGACGATTCCACAGGCGATTTTGTGATTTCATCTTTATTTGTCGGCCAGGTAATTGATTTTCATAAATTGATAATCGTTTCAAATGAATTGTTTTTCATGTTCTCAAGACACCAGTTTCATTATGTAAAACATCCACCTGTTTCTATTCGGTAGACTTTTCATGACTTATCGTCCACAATTGTCACTGTTGTCACATTTCAGGCACAACATTTACATGAACTTGCCATTAATTAGTGACTACAATGAAATTATATCGAGCTGTCTGAGAAATATTTGAAACTGTTTTCCGTCTATAATTTCATGAAAATCATATACTCATCTAGCGGTTTTATGTTGTGTAATGGTCGATTGGGAATCTACGGATTTCAAGCTCAATTATTACAAGCTTATGTTAGTATAATTCTGATCTATTCCGGTTATCATATTCGCTGAAAACGGATATGTGTCTTGTGATCTATAAACGAATATGCCGTTCTTTATTTTGCGGTAGATATAAGTTGGCAAGTAATCTGATTGATCTTTCAGGCCATAAGTGAAAGATAAATATTCAAAGACATGAAATTACATAATTCTAAGATTGCATCATCTTCTTATCAAACAGTTTCTGCGATATGATCAACCAAGAAACCTGACTGTTAACAAAAATTATTCATAAAAATATAGATTTGTTTTTGTTTGTCTCGTTAAATTTATTCATTTGAACTTGATTATGAAAACTTGAAAAAATATTAGACTCAGCTGTTAAACAGCTGACTTCTAAAAGATAATGTTAATGAATGATAATATGTAACAAACTAATCGATGATTTTATTAGCTACCACAACTGAGGGGATAATTAATGTCGACAATATTCTAAACTAATGCGATGGTGAATGAACATGGAGTAGAAATGATTAGAAAGTAATAATCGCGCTTATTGTCCGTATGATCAATTCAGAGTTCAATTTTTGGTTCAATCTATTAATAATTACAAGGTCTTTCTTGCTTGTTTGATTTTTGTCGAGTTGTGCATTATTTATCCTGGACTTTGGGTTCATAAGCATTCTTCAATTTCGCAGAATATACTGCATGTTGGATGAACAAATGAAAAATGCTAAAATGAATTATTGCCTGCATTTTTTAAATTGGACTACTTACAGAGTATGGCATAACATCAATGTTGACAAATGTCATTTTAATAATAATGGATTGTGTCATATGAAATGAATTTTTGATGGACCAGTATATTTCAAATCTGAGTCTACATCTATGTTGAGTAGGAATCAATACATGATTCGCCAGGCATATTTCAGCAGCAGACGCACCGGCGAGCTTTTTGTAAAATTCTAAAATTCGATTATGCAGGCCTAAGCAGGTTGGCCTAAAAAGGTTAAAAGGATGAGCGCCATTGGTTGGCGTGCTGATTTTCCGAAAATCAAAAAATAGGCTTTGTCCGCTTTATATTATCTGGTGCGCTTTATGTTAATATTTCTGCTCAGTTGACTTTGAGAGATTTAGATATACCTATATTAGGCTTATGACATAATCGTCAGAGAGTCAAGGGAGCTGTCAGCAGGGTTAAGTTTCCTGAAGCGCATTATCATAGAAAAAGACCAGTCAGTGGGCCCTACAAGGCGTAATATAACAAATTTCTAGCGCGTCAGCCGTAATAGGCTTATATAATAATAATAAGACTTTATTGCTTCACATTACAAGAATCGGTGAACGCATTACATCACAAGCAAAAGTTCAAAAGAGAGTGGGAATATATGCAAGTCGTGATAGCAGAACACTTGGAATGTTCTTTGAGAGATTGGGTCGACGTTGAGGTGTCTCAGGTTGACAATTCACATATTTCAAATTGCTTGTTACCGGAGGTGAGAAAGGAACTACAGGAAAGTGAGATGGGACAGGTCTTTTTGTGATAATCGTTGGAATGTAACGCACGTATAACTTAAAATAAGTCAAACGCCTTCCTACAGTTCTGGAGACACACAAGCACGCTTTCTCGCGAATGCGTAAAAGCTCATGAGAGCTATAGCAATTGTTGGCCATTGACAAAAAAGATTACAATTGTGTAATCTTAACAGTCGTATGACTATTTTGGAGTCGCTAAAATGTGAAATTGAACCTCATACCACACAGATATAGATCCGTTTGTATTCCTTTTATATGTATATATCTAGTCTGATGCACCGGACGTGATATAACCAATGACTGGCTCACCGGTTAAAAATAGAAAATCGCTATGCGACGGCGAGATCATTTTCCTAAAATCTAAAGACAGAATTTTTGTCCTGCGCTCAGGCACGATGAGTGAAGGAGTGGTATCCATTCCGCCGCATTCTATGTAAAGGTTCAAGTCTGGGTACGTACATATAACGATATTGCTAGTGTAGCTGGACATGAGACCGTTTTTAAGTGGAAAGGTCTAAATGGCGATGTCTCCATTTCTCATATAGTCCCTTATCTACAAAGGTCTAAACGATCTTAGAATTTTGAGTTTTTGTTAAAAATGAACCTCATTAAAACCCTCTTAGACCTTTTCAATTTACAGTGTAATGCGATGATATAACGTCAATGAGAGATGTTCCCACAGAATTAGATTGTTTAATCGTATCACTTTGCTAGAAGTGCAAACTGATTCAAACAGATGGCACATGAAGGAACTTAATAAGTGGGCAAAAAGAAATTTTTAATACCTTCGTGAGATAGGAAAATAGTCGTGCGTCGCTTGCGGATTGCTGTGAATTCCTTCAAAATGCTCCGATCACCACGATTCCTTCAGATTCGAAGAATTCAGATCATTGCGCAAAAGTTTTCTCAATAATGTTGGGTCCTCCGATCATTTCAAAAAATTTAGCAGGCGCACGAAAAAAGCTCACAAACTTCTCTGTTGAACTTGACATCGACTGTGTCTCTTTGCTGTGTGATCCGGCTGATAACAGTCACTGAAACTTCGACCAATTTGGCATCTTTAATGTTGAACTGGCTGCTCATTCTTCGATTGCTATGGCATTTAGTCAGCAGAATGTGCCATTTCATTAACGTTATATGTTCCAAGTTTCCCTTCTAGTCAAACGGAAGAAGAGACGACCTGTCTAATTCTGTGGATGTTCCATATTGTTGTTGCATACGTTCAATGCAAGTTCTCCTTCTGATGAATCCACAGGCAGAATTGCAAACTAGAAACATGTCGCATCCACAAATGACTGCTGTCAATTCATTTTGTGTCCGTTATGAATACATGTTGGAGATATTTCATGTCCGCTCTGGATAACATAGATATCTAAAAATCCAACCTGTTTGGTGATAACCATTGAAATCCGAAGTTCAGTTTGTGCGTCTAGTAAAATGATAAGCTTAAACAATATAATTCTGTGTGCACAACAGCTGGTGCTTGTTGATGGTAATTTCAACCACTCGTCTATGCGTCGATTGCTACATCTATGGGAGAATCAAATTGCTGAAGCAACAGTTTTAGATTCATGCCGCAAGGCGCTTCATTGTAAGGCCTCAGCCATACTGAAAGCAAAGCAAACACGAGCGTCTCGAGCAAACGTATGTCCGTAAGCTATTGATCGCTCTCGTTTGCTTTGCTCGCACTGTGGCAGTCTACAACTGCTGTAATGATGACTTTATGTTTGCTGCAAAACGCTTTGCTGGGAAACGCTGTGAAAAGCGCGCAGTGTGGCCTAAGTTATTGTATCAAAATGCTTGTATATATTACAAAGAGAAATGACAGCAATCGTAATCGACGTTTTATTGCCTTAAAGACCACGTCTGTTCTAGTCATGTACAATTACAGAGTGTCGGAATTCTATGGTGATAATAATTCACAAGCTCAGATTCAATCAGTAGCCTCCGGAGAAATAGATTATAAAGCCAAGCATTATTGGTACTTCCATATATTCCTTATAAAAGAAAAATTCACCTGTAAAATTGCAGAATTTTGATGATGAGAACTTGCGGTGCAAGGTAATCGAGGCTTGTAAAGAGACACATGAATTCTCTTCACAAGATCCTCATTTGACATCTTGCAATTTCTATTTTCAGAGATATCGTGCAAAGGAACTTCATCGATTCATACAGGAATTTGACCAGGAAGCACATCATCCTTTATGATTGGATATTGCACTCCTGTGGACAGAACGTCAGATATCTAATACGAGTGGATGACGATGTATTCGTAAACATCTTCCAAGTTGTGAAATATCTGAAGCTTCACAAACCGGAAGGCTATTATTGCAAGCTTTTCGTAGACTCGTTGGTTGTTCGCAGTTCTGAAACGAGTGATAGACTGAAAAAGTGGATCGTCTCGTATAAAGACTACAATGGCGAAATTTATCCTCCTTACTGCCAAGGATATGGATACATCTTACGAGGTAGTCATATAAGAGATCTTTATTGGTGTTCCGTTTACAGGTAAGACATAGTGTCGATCAGTACAATCATTTTTCACCCGTGAGAAGAGTTACCCATTCATAATAACTGTATTAGAGCTATCAAAGGGCATTTCTGCTGTTCAATACAATCACCGATCAATAGAGCTAGACAAAAAAGTTTATTTTTTGAGCAAGAAAGGTTTTTATTTAGTTGGCAAAATTCTTATTTAATCGGTAAACATTTTAATATATGGCAAAATCCAGAAATTTTAGTGTTTTTTTGAAGTGATTCCTGTCTTTTGCATTTTCAGGCCAAGATATAGGTCTATTGTCAATGTTCGAAACACCATTCGATTGGTCTTCGTCTGCTCTAACTAAATATGTCCATGACTTTAAGCTTCATGGCATAAAAAATTTTGACATAAAAAATCATTTGAAATTCAAAACACCTCATTTTTGTTTGTCCACACGAAAAATTCATTTTTTTGGATTGCTGTACAACAAAGAAAAGTAGCATATATTTTAGCGGAGTTTGGCACAAGGAATTCCTAATGCTCTTGAATCAAAGAAATATCGAGAGTTGAGAAATCAAGCTCACTGAAATCAGAGCTAGGTCAACATATATAGCTGTCCACAACTTTTCCGTCATCACATCGACGCCACCAAATTTTGATTGACTGCATCAATTAAACGAAACTGTCCATGTAGAATGCTTAACTGGTCTTAATTGAGAGTCACTTAACTAATACTCATTGATTTTGTATCAATTTTTGTATTTTGTGGCCTAAATAGATCCCACCTATATCCTAGTCATAGCACATATTCATGGACTAAAGCATGCATAAACCCATAACTTCAAAAAATATAACTGTGAAAAGAATCTCCGACAGTCTACCTGAACTACAACCTCCTTAAATCCTATAAATAAGATTAATTGGATATGCACTCCAAATTCATTGTCAGGTATTCATTGACATGCATGCATGCCAGCATAAGGGATGATACCGGAGGAGACAGTTGTGTCCCCTCTATTTGATATTTATTTCATTATAGCTAATTATTTAAAGTAGGCCTATTGTAGGCCTACTCCATCTCATGACGCTGTAATGTGAATATAGGAGAATAACCGTGAAGTATGCAAGTTAATACATTCATAATGATTTCAGCTATTAACTCTTGTAATAGAATCAGCATGTGATAGCTAGAAACAGTTTCGAAATTTGAATTTAGAATCGTGTCTATTGTAAGCTATTTAGGCTACCTACATTGCACCATGGATCTAGATGGTCATCTTTTGAATTCATCGTGAATACTGTGAGATGTCAAATTGAGTACATGTTTTCAGCATGACTATTGAAGTACAAAAATGAAAAAAAACATGCGTATATGGATATATAAATATATTAACTTTCGGTCATCACCGACGCATCAGCGTCATCACATCGACACCCTCATATCAGAAACTCGGCTACAGATCTCCTAATAGTGACTAGATTGTGGATTAGCACACATAATGTATCTTACAAGAACCAAATACAACTATCAGGAGCAAAAGAAATCAAGTGTTCGAGAATTTTTTTGATTGGACAAAAAAGGGGACCACTTTTGCTTGATTTTACCATATAAATTTCTTATAATATCCTTTAGAAGATGTTATAAAACTACCTTGAACAAAAGGCAATTTCAATTAACGACAAAATGTCATTAACAAGACGGCAGTCAGTGTTGACAGTTTGTTATCATAATGCGCCGACTATACTCCTCTGTGAGACTTTATCTCCGGTCGGATAGCATCATCCTGTATACTGAAGGACTTCTCTACATCCGCTGACAAAACCGCACAGAAGCTCAAAAATTGAAATGTCATTGGGGTCATGCAGTCAGGTGCACAGCCTCCACATGGATGTTTGCCACATCGGATATAATTCTGAAGGCTGATTATTTATATTACTACCTATATCAATTTATGCTCACCTTGCTCACCCTGTCGACCCTTGTCCCGCGTATCCCAGGGTAGGTCCAGTCCTCTTTTTCCATTCCTTCCGGTTATGGACCAGGGAGGCATCCACTCCTTTTGCCTTCATGTCGGCGGTTACTGTCGCTGTCCAGGTATTCTTCGGGCGGCCTCTACCTCTTCTTCTTTCCACTTGTAGACGTGATGCTTTCTTAAAGGGATGGCTCTCTCCGTGACGCTGCACATGACCAAACCATGACAGCCTTCTTGCTCTTGCCACTTCTTGAATAGGGACTATCTCCACATTAGATCTTATTTCTTCATTGGTCTTCCGGTCCAAGCGTGTGTAGCCCTGCATCCAACTTAGCATTCGCATCTTCGCCACGTGCAGCTTCTGCTCATCTGTCTTGAGAAGGGCCCAGCACTCAGAACCATAAAGGATTGCTGCCCTGATCATAGAGGAGTATACTTTGCTCTTTATCTTCAGTGGCATCCTTATGTCACATAGCAATGGAGTCAGTCTCTTCCATGTGTTCCAGCCGCACCGTACTCGATGTGCAACATCACCTGCGCTGGTCACCTCAGTATTGACCATGGACCCCAGATATTTAAAGCAGTCCACACTCTTCACCGGCTGACTCTGAATCTCCATAGTTGTTCTTCTTGGGTCGGACGACAGATATTCGGTCTTGGAACGGCTTACCCTCAGGCCCTTACTCTCAAATGCTCTCCTCCATGCTTCCAACCTTCGCTCTACATCTTGATGACTGCTTCCAAATATTACGAGATCGTCGGCGTATAACATATCCCAGGGACCACCTCTTCTGCAATCCTTGGAAATTTCATCCATTATTACGATGAAGAGAAAAGGGCTTAAAGCTGAGCCTTGATGCAGCCCAACCGAGACAGGAAAGGCACGACTTTCACCTTGTCTACATCTCACTGCAGTTGTGCTGTCCTTGTACATGTCCTGTATTAAACGGATGTAGCACTCCGGTACTTCCCGTGTGCGGAGACAATTCCGTATCAGCTTCCTTGGGACTGTATCGTAGGCCTTTTCGAGATCAACGAACACTGCGTGGAAAGGCTTATTTTTCTCTCTGAATGCCTCCATCGCCATTCTCAGAACCTCTCTTACCTCTATTAATATATCAAATATACAGGGTGGCGCACGTAAACCGCCGGATTTTAAGCTTTTATTACTCTCAAATATTCATCCAATCGTCATGAAATTTCGACTCATACTAGTTTGGAGTATAGGATTTTTGATGATTATACCTGTTGTACTGAGAATTGTCAGAAAATTCTGATTCTATTGACCGAATGACATGTATTCATTTTGTTGACATCGAAAATCTAGATCAAGTTAATTAACTTAACATGAATCGTATTCTGCACAACCAATTGTGCGCAGTCTTGAAGTGAATATTGTTCAGCTACTTCCATGTCATATAAAATACCATTCGACGATTGAATCACTATCTGAAAAAAATCGAACATAGAAGAATGGATGATTATTCGGTTGCAGAACGAGCAAAATGCGCGGCTTGGTACGAATGGCTCAAGAGTCCAGTGGAGGTACAAAGGCTTTATCATTCAGAGTATGGCAAGAACGCGAGAGCACCGGATGCCCGTACCATAAAGCGGTGGCACACAAACCTGTTGATCAGTGGTAGTGTGGTGACTGTCAAGCGGGACCGGTCATCTTCTGAACGAACGGAGCAGAATGTGGAACGAGTTGTGCAGCACTTCGAGGAGGACCCAAACACATCTACCCGTCGTGCATCTAATGCCTTCAAGTGACTCGCCGCACTATCCAGCGCATCCTCCATGACTATGGATGGCATCCGTACAAGGTTTAGGTGGTACAGCGATTACACGAAGAAGATCTGGAAAACCGAATGGAGTTCGCAGAACAGGAGCTACAGCGCATCCAAGCCAACCCGAGCCATTTAGTGGAACTAACCTGGTCCGATGAAGCTCACTTCCATCTGGATGGTGGTGTGAATCGCCACAATTGCCGTTATTGGGCCAACCAGAACCCTCACTGGATCAAGCAAGAGTCTATGCACTCGCCACGCACCACCGTCTGGGCGGCAATCTGCCAATCAGGTATTTACGGACAGTTCTTCTTCTACACCTCCGTCAACAAGGATCGGTATCTCAAGATGCTACAGGAGGAATTTTGGCCAGCGGTGCAGTCGGACAGAAGAGGCAGGAGCATCATATTCATGCAAGATGGTGCACCTCCACACTGGGGACTTCCTGTGCGTGAGTGGTTGAACAAGAAGATGCCTAACAGATGGATGGGACGTGGATCTCCTAACATGCCCTGGCCACCGCGTTCACCTGACCTGACGCCTTGCGATTTCTTCTTGTGGGGTTTTGTCAAGTCCAAGGTTTACCATACACGGCCAACATCCATGCAAGACCTGATCAAGGATCGCATCATAGAAGCATTTCAAGAAGTGACAACCGAGATGTGTCGAGAAACTGCTCTGGCCTACCAAAAGCAACTCGAATCCGTCCTCGAGAATGGAGGAGGACACGTTGAAGTTCGATGACTGCTAACATTTTTTTCTAATGTTTTTCATTTATTTTCTATGACATTTACCTTAATTCGTTTTGGTCTTTGTTGATAAAGACGCGGGGGAAATAAAGGGAAAAGTTTATCATTAAATTTTACATGTTAGATACATTGTTGGTATGCCAATTTTACTACATGTCATTCGGTCAATAGAATCAGAATTTTCTGACAATTCTCAGTACAACAGGTATAATCATCATAAATCCTATACTCCAAACTAGAATGAGTCGAAATTTCATTACGATCGGATGAATATTTGAGGAGTAATAAAAGTTTTAAATCCGGCTGTTTACGTGCGCCACCCTGTATATATAATTTATTATGCAATGATGTGAATATATTAATATATTGATATGGTTATTATATTATTAATATAGTCATATATAAATTATTATTTACATTATTATTATATTGTTACCATAATTTGGCATGTATCAACCACAGCCAAGCCTTGAGTCTCCATTTGATTGATGGAAGGAGGCAGAAAAGAGGGTTTGCCGTGGATGATTGATGAGAATTCATGATGAGAAATGAAATTCTAATTAGCTGAAAACTGGCTAATAGAATTTCATTTATTTGCGGTTCGAACATCGCCTACATACTAGTTACACATGGAAGCCGTAATGAATCATCTGGTATTTGATTGAATTTGATCAAAGTCATGAACAGAAATTAATATTGGGTTCTCATTCCGAAAAATAGTTGTTTTATTTCTAAAGTAATCAAAATAGTTCAAAAACTATTATGTCGAGCTTTACTGATAATAAGAGAAGAAGAACTTATGCACTTCACATGCGGTTCCCCAGATTGAATAGAATAGGACCGGCGTTCCCCTCCGTGTCGTAAGAGGCGACTAACTGGTTCTGGTGTTGGCAGTTTGATCTTGTACTTCCTCAGTGGCTATACTAATCTCAGCTGCCGGGATATACAGCAAATCTCTATGAGCTTCCTTCCATTTGGAATATCTGGCTATGCCTTGTCCAGAGTCCCCTCAGTGATGGCCGCCGCTCTTCTTCAAAGGTAAAGTGTGGGGTGGGAGCATTGGAGTTTGCTGCGTCCCCCGTTCAATGCTGTTCACCCTTTGGCAACAGTATGCTTCGTGTTGTCTTGATAAAAAGCCTCATATCCCGCTGGACGGAGACCGGAAAAGCAGCATCAACTCATATACTGTAAATCTTGACAATAAAAAAAAGGGGACAAAAACAAAAATATCTGGCCTTCTTATCCACTTGTCCGATGATGGACTTTAAATCGGCCGATCCTTTGTCCGATTTTAGAAGCTCAAAAATTGGATATTCATGGGAAAAGAATGGCTCCTGTCGTATCCAAATCTGTCCTTTCAATCGTCAGTTTGAGGACTGATACCTATCGATAACATTACTTTAGGGGTTTGAAAAATTGAAACAAATATATGAAATAAATAATTTCAGACTAAACAGAGTAGAGATAATATTTTATTATGAATGAATGTTGTTATCTATCTTGTTTGTTATCTTCGCCGTTTATCTTCTGTCTTTGCCTGCTCTATAAATAGCTGTTATTGTAAATACTTATCAGTATAAAAAATTACTTAAAACTTGAAATTGATTAGGATATTCTATATTAACACAGCATTTGCAGCCTCCTGTTGGCGAGGTACCTTAGGGCGAATAATTGTGGATAAATTTCCCACATTCATGAATCACTATACGGAAAAGAATAACGCTCAGACCGAAACGAGGCTTAACGGAGCTGCGCCTCAAATGTCATCTCTAGAAAATCATGTTTCTTCTGATGGTGACTTGGAAAAGATTTGTACGACATTAAAGATACAATGGAATTAAAACTGACAAGTTGATATAGTCAATGTGTTTCTGACCTTTTCTGGGTCTCTGCCTGCAAAAACAGCGCAATTCAGACACATGCATGTAAAGCTAACCCCTCAACCAACCTTTCTGCGCGTCATTGCATTCATGTAGCATCATTACTGTATTTTACATCGGAGACTTTAGTGAGATGCACAACAAGAGCTAGTAAGATGTGACAGAAGGTTACCAAACCAAATGTGATGACATGTAATAACGTAAACATCTGATCAATTTCGTAACACTTCACAGCAGAGAGGTAATTCGCTGAGCAATACCTCAGCGGCAAGCAGGACTGTTATCCAATTCAGGACACGCACCTTTCATGTGGTAAAATGATACAGCTAAATAGACTTTCAGAGCTTAAGCGTGACACTCGAGTAAATATTGAATTAACAGTCAGATTTTAACTTAAGTGATGTCAGTTTTTGCTTACTAAATATACGTAATTATCAGGGCTGCGTGGGGATGGGGATTGAATGAGTACTTAAATACTACAGTACTTGAATCTTTATCAGAATATGTACAACAAAATTTGTTAGTTTATTGCTTCGACAATTTATAATAATAAGAGTTTTGGACTCAAGTTTCATGATATTCTGAATTATCATATGGAAAGTAAAGGCGTAATGTTAGTGGATTCTTTTATAAGCAGATATACTGATCATGATATAGCTGTATGTAGACTCCTAATGGAAATGTACGGTTGAAATTTATCAGATTATTTTTTTGTTCAGAAATGAAACAAGGTCATATTGAAGCCAAAGATAGTTAGATAACCAAGAAGTGCCAAGTAATCACTAGGAATAGCTTGACTATGCATAACATACCGAATATCCCAATAGATGCAATCACACTGGTGACATGGAAGGCCCTTCATTAACTTTTATAATGCTATATGTTGTACTATACTAGCCTTATTCCTATTTTCATTAATAAGATTTAAATACTTGCCCAAGGTACCCAATACCGACAAATATAAATACATACATTTTATTTTATTTTCAACATGTAGAACATCGTAATCGTAGGCATATCTTTTGTCCATATGTAGGAATATGACAACAACTCGTTAATTTAGGCAAATCGGACTGGAACTTTTTGAATTAGAAGCGATAACTTGAAGTGCAGCGATGCCGGCAGCTTGATCTGACTTCTTATGACTTCACCATCGGAGCAGAAAGCACTTGAGGTCAACAAAGTCATTTCTCGACAACTCGTGAAGTGATGATGACCAGGCCACATCCCTTATATTAATATGCTTGGCTTTATAAAGGTGTGGCAAGGTAGTGATCGTGGGAAGATAACAAATAAGGGGATGAGACGACGAGGGAGAGAGAACAATGTACACACGAGTAACAATAATGCATCGAGCAGACGAAGTCAGATCAAGCTGCAGACTTCGTTGCACTTCACGTGATCGTCTCTCATGCAAGAAGTACTTGTCTGGTCTGCATAAAATTTTCAAAATCAGCCGGATTCGTGGAGGACTGGGCTCAATGCCACACTGCAACCAATAAAATTGATTGAGCAAACTGTGTATACATGTTGTGGTTTGCTGACTAAATTTAGTCAGATCAATGTTTTTTGCAATCAGCACCATGTAATCCGGTTCTATCTGCTTCATGACCGTGATCGGCGGTAAATCCGATCCTATATATTTTTTAGTTTTAGAAGCACTCACATGCTATTGCCGTATAATCCCAATTGCCGCAATGATATCCCAAAGACAAAGCCTAGTGCTACAAACATCTATTTTTGCATCTTTACCTTTTCAAATTTTCAGCTCATGTTGTTGAATAGTTTCTTTTTTATAATATGTGCCCTGATGATAGCGACGATTAGTCGTTGAAATATATTGTTGTATAAAAGAAGTAACATTACTTCAATTTCCCAGCTTTAAATATGAATTTTAATGAAGGCCCTTTTGCCACAGCAGCTGCATTGCATGTATGAAATTTCAGAAGCTGTCTGCACTTCCATGCGGAATCCAAAATTAATTTGTGTTGCCGATTTCAATGCTATTTTCAAACTCTATCAGACAGTATGAACATCATCACCGCATGATATAAGATGAATATAGAACTGTAAATTTTCGTCGAGATTCTCGTATCTTTACAGAGATCTGGTATGTTTTTCATACCACATCTGACTTACTTTCGTATGTGATTGGTATGTAGCGATACGAACTATTCTATCTGTGATTGGCTGTTTTACAATGAAATACGAGTTTTTGGTATGTTTTATATGCGAGACCCGATGCAAATTGGTCCTCATTCGTATGTGTTTCGTATGAATAGCTTTAAGTCACATGGCAAAAAAAATTTGTTACATACTACTTACAAATAACTTTTTTCCAGTAATACCAGTCGTGATTATTTCTTTGTGAAAGTGTGGTATTGAACTAAATTAGATTCATTGTGAAATTAAAGCTGCATGTCATCTTTGCTACTTGTCTTATGGCATTCACAAGACTCATAAGTAGCACATTCACATGAACTAAGTTGGTAGTAATCATTTCAATAAAACGATAACTTTCGAGCAACCATGTTGACTTATATATCTCAAAACATAGCTATTTTTTATTTCATGAATTATAATGTGTTTTTATTTCGGATTGATAGTATGCATAGTTCCAAAATTACATAATTCATAATTGTTGATGTTTAAATACTTATTGATTATTTATGAAATGCCTTAGACTTGCATGTATTAAAATCGAATTCAGTATTGTAATTTTGACTATTAAAGGTCATCATCCTACTACTTACAAAACAGTAGTAACATAAGCGTGATCTTTATTGACAAAAGGCCTTAAAGCAACATACAGGTATATTAGAAATCAATAATCATTGATGCTTTCTTTTAACATTGTACTGGTATGGCTTTAGTATGTAAAGCATACCACATTTGAAATAACATACGAAAAGCATACAGATATACACCAAGATAATGCAGAAATATACCAAAAAAAAAAATTGGTATGCATCCTTCGTATGTGATTGGTATTGAGCGATTTATAGTGTAGCAGTTATCCCTAGTTTTGACCTTAGGTCGAACTACCATCAACTGAGCCATCAACCATGAACTTAGGTCCCTACCATTGACCCTTGGTGGACCCAAAGCTAAAGGTGCGACCTTATCATATATCCATGTCTCGCTCTGAAGCCCATCGATGTTCAGGGGGACGCTTCGCCTTCACTTTTTAATTATTTCTTCGAAAGATATGAAATGAAATTCACAGTGTGCGACCTTTCTATTGGTGGTATTCATTTGTTATAAATCTTTGTCCTATAATTGGCAATGAAAGCACGAATTGTGACAGAATTTCGAAATTTTAGAATTTTGCCGAATCAATCACCTCTATGAGTGCTGCTTATGATGCTAAACTGACTGAATATGCTGACAAGTTGCTCATGAGCACAAAAAGTGATAGATAGATTGATGTGCATAAGGAATATAACTAAAAAATGCACAAAAAATGTCTACTCAAACTTGCCGCTAGTGCAAAAAATAAGACGCATTTACATAACATGAATGTAATGTATGAATTCTATGTCTTTGGTATGATAAATGATGACGAGATTAACGACACAATTCGTAGATTCACATTTACAAAATTCTTACTCATATTGAAAATCGATGTGCTTCGTTAAAACGTATTACAAATGATGTTTGCAAAAAGTTACATGTACAAGACTGTTCAGAAATTCAGAAAAAGAACTTCTCAGAGGGCACAACTTGGGTGGTTTAGTTGTGAGAATTCTGACAGAAAATGTGACAAGGGAAACAAATCTCCCTCCTGTTGTGGACAAGGTACGAGTTGATAAAGGTTTGCTGTAGGATGACTGACAGCTTCGCCATTAACTTTATCCATATCAGGATCTGAATACTTTCCATCCAATCCATCCCCAATACCCATCCACTCTTTTTGTGTTTACTTACTTTCCGGTCCTCGATTATTATTACAGAGTGTCGAATTTCTATGTTTCAGTCTTTCGAGAAAAGTACAGTACTTTTCTAAATACGACAAAAATTGACTTTTCATATGGTCTGCATTTTGTCAGCATGAACTTAATGAAGTGATGATCACTTGACTTCTTTACCTACACACAAGTATGACAATCACGCTGGCAAACTATTATTTTCGAAGTGAATGCTGGTAATTTAATTAAAAGTGAAGTGATCCAGCTAAACAGTGTACATGTATATGTACAGTACATCGGCCGGGTGCCAGGCAAGTCAAATATCTAGCATCCAGAATAATGTCATATAGTTCCAATCCATCGGAAACAAGAAGTACATGTAATAATTGGTCATGACGTGAAACAAGACAAAATCTGTAATTGATTCTATCGGTTTGACCCGTCAAGAACGAGTTTTGTCCTGTCCAGATTGATCATGCTATTTCATAGTTCAGGACTTGATAAGAGGTTATGTCATTGCAGTTTCAAGTGAATTTTTGCGGTATGAATGCGTAAAGTTCTGCTATCACCAAGTCAACTGCAGCATTATCGTTTCAAATGCAAAATGAAACAAAGAGAGCAATAAGACGCAACTTTTTCACTATCCTTTCATCGACGGTGTCACCCAAAGAACATTTCCGACGTTCACAGGTTGCCCCTCCTAGGTGCTTCTGAAAATGACAAACCTTGGGAGGAACTTTACTCATGGAGTTCCCGGTTTTCTTGACTGATGCTTCGAATGCCACGCACTCAAGGCCTTTTCAAGTTAACTGGTGATGCTAATTTTATCCAAATATTTTATGTGAAAGCTATAGACTTGGTCATTAGTGAAACTGATCCAAAACCAAGCAGATTATTTGCTCTCTCACTTCAAGCTTTATGTTTGTCTGTAACTTCAAGTCATCATAAGTCTCCTCAAAGCTTCACACCACGACAGGTTTTCTATGCATAAACTTCCGGCAGAGTAGATGTGTCCAATCCAGTGGCCCGATGAAATGCATAATAATAATGTGCTGTTGAGGCTTTAAAATGAAAGTGGTAGTATAATCACATAAACCTGCAAACGGGCACTAAACACATGATCCTGTGCATGAAGTGATGGAATCCCAAAAACGTCTCATTTATTCTTATTACCTTTTGCTAATCGTATCTGCTGCATTTTTTCTATGCAACAAACACAAAAATCAACAATCAAAGCAGCAGTCAACGATACCACGCTTTTTCCAAATCTGCATACACACTTGCACGTACTAGGACAGATACATATTGACATGTGGGCAATGCGCACTAAATTCTATTGTTGTTATTGTTAGGTTGGAAGTCATGTACCCTACTGCTAGCGAGTTGAATTCTTGCATTGTATCTTCTATTTTGTTGATTGTTCCATGCTGTCATAATGTATGATATGTTTCAACAGCTTAAAGTCATATTTCAAGGTTGCTATAGGGCTTGGGTTTCCATACCCCAAGCAACCCAAGCAAGAATTTTGATGACCCAAGCCTAATCATGTGCAAAATTCTAGGTTCCATAGGCCCCATGTCATTGTTATAGACATATACCATACATAAATAATGTTATACAGGCCTATGCCTTAACCTGGATGTATAGTAACCGGGTCATGCATTGGCACTGTGTCTAGGAATGTCTAGGCCTGTCTAGGCTGTAGGTAACCGGGTAGCCAATGCATGGGCTTGCTAGTCACGCTTAAGTTCTGCATCGCCCCATCAAGTCAAGCGAAATGGAGTTTTGGTCCACACAGTCGGGCCTAACGAATCTTATCTAATTAGCCTATAGGATAAATCGCAGGCTATAACAAATGGCGACCGTCATGATGTCGCGTTTTTAAGTCTAGCCTACCTTCCCGATGGCAGGCTTATGCTTTGGCTGCGAGCTACTTATTAATTGATTCTTGATAAGCTTATGAATAGTGCCGTGGGTTGGGGATTATTAAGCATAGACATTATCTACGATATAGCCGAAGTTTGTACCAGTAAAGTGTATATGCACATGCAGGTAGATAGCCTAGATATTTTGGGTATGTCTAGCAATTGGCCTATTATCTAGCAATGACGCCTCTATACATCGCTATTCGCTAGCCGTCGAACAAGCATCCCTTTAGTGTAGTCGATCGAGAGACAGCAGCAATAGTATACCATGAGACATATAGGCGCTGTCATAGGCGTTGCTTTTGGAACAATGAATCATGAACTTGATGATCATCAACTAGATAGCTATTATTCCCTCTTTTCTAAGAATCTGTGACTGAATGGCTCTTCTCGAGACAATCACAGCCCACAGCTTAGCTCTGTGACTGGGTAATAGTAGCAATACAGTAATAGGTTAGATACTCAATGGAAAATGTGAAATAGTGTCGAAAAAATAACACGAGACCGATAGAGGAAATATAGGACTTACAGCAGAAGTTTTACTTCGTCTTTTAGGTTTGGGCTTGGGTTGGCCTTGGGTTTGACATCCAGGCCTTGGGTCCAAAACCCAAGCAACCAAAGCAGAAGCGTTGCATATTTTGAACATCATATTTGTGCATCTACTTAAAACATTTTGTTCTATGTACTCATTGTCTCGGCAAAGAGATGATCATCAGTTCTTCGGTACCGGTGACGTTATTGCTAAAGGATACAAGCAATGTCTCGAATCGATTCAAAGGTTTCACTGAGGAAAATCAAATGGTGATTTATGTAGCTTTTGGTTTGAGTGTGTAAGAGTTTATCTGCAACATTATTTTGCATGCCGTGATCTACACGAAATGAAGCCGACAAGACTCTTAAAAATGAACTAATGTTTTCCTGACATTGCCGGAACTCTATTAATTGAACATCTCTTATATTTTCAGCAAATTCTTTTGGATAGAAGATGTCCACATCACTGGCACTTTGGCAAAACGATTGCATATAAAACATCAGCCCTTCTTACAGGACTACAGAATGGCGAATGCGTCTTCGAATCTGCTTTCTAAAGAAATATCGAATTATGTGTTCGCATTTGGTCAAGAACTGAAAGACTCTCCATCTTTATTCGAAGGTTTATGGAATGCTAGTGTTCAGTACTCTTATCTACGATTAAGATAGTTGAAATGTGATCAACTGTTTCGTTTCTATCTTAGGACCATTTCACACGAGTCTTTTGGTTAAACCGTGTATGACATTTAATATTAGGTGTGAAGATTGATGCATAAAACTTGGAGAACCACCCACTCTTGGAAGCATCTGTGAGATTATTTATTTTTCTAATTGAATACTTTGGAGTGGCTACAATTTGGTGCGCCCTTCACTTACCTGAGCATGCTTTACTAACTGAGGTCCGCCTTGATAACTATGAGTTAGAAGGCATTGTGCGGCTTCTATTTGCAACGTCAATAGTTCAAATCAATTGTGATGAAGTCGAGGTCTCTTTGCTTCCACTGTAACTGAATGCATTTAGTACATGGAAGCATGTGGTGCCATAGAATGGATCAAGCAATGGCTTTGTAATTTTGCGTCATTTCAAGTCTTTCCAGAAAGGAAAAGAGGCTGCCTTTGTGACCTGTACGTTTGAGGTTCTTTTGCCGCTGGTCGAATGTCGCCTCTTGCAGCATTCCAAATTTCTACGTGTATAGGCGTCACTGTAAATATATTTTGAAGGAGCCCCACCTAATTAAGCAGGAGAGTTTACCTATTTTTGATGTCTGAGTTTAGCTGTTTTACTGTTGAGTCAAGTATCTCCCACTCAGAACGATTCGTGGATGAGAGGTCGAAGCGATCATGTCTCGAATCGAAGGCGGCTCTCCAGCGACGATTCGCAGGGACGGTTGTGAAAATGCGTCAATTAAATTATTTATTCAAATCTATCATGAAGACGTAGTTTTAGGTACTCGTACTTCTGCTACTGATGATATGACTCTCCTCTCTCCATATATGCAACCTCCCCCTAGGTTTTATAGCCATAACATGGACGTTGCAATCTACTTTCATTTATTAATTTTATGAGAATAAAGTAATCCGTTTATATAGATTTGCGTTATCTATATATTATTTTCTAACATCCAAATATTAGCAACAATTATAGATACTTCAATGATTTCTGAATATATTGTCTTGGCTATTTTTCATTATTTGATTGTAGTTGGAAAGAGCCAATATAGAATGATGGTGGTTTTATTTTCTGTTTCTTACTTCTTACAATTAATTTCAGTTAACATCCGTTAACTATCTTCAGGTTAAAAGGAAGGAAATATGGTCTAGTATAATATTTAAAATTCACACCGACGTCTACGTCATAATAACATAATATTGAATACAAAGGGGGGAAGGGCTATGGAACAGGTAGTCTTGGGTTACATAGTACCAATAGCATCTTAATGATGACCTGACTAGATATGAAAACAAAGGACATAGGAATGAATTAGCAATACAAAGGCTTGAGTTGTAAGTACATGCACATATCATACAAGTATAAAAAATACAAAGCTATAAAACGATTGGAAGAAGGTAAGAGGTGTGAATTAGAAATTTGATACTGTTACAATGTAATACACTGTCATGTTTTATTATTCAATGATTTCACAGTATTTATTTTGCAGTTCAATACTGTTTTGGTTATTATTTTTGTCATATAACAAACTTATACCAGTCATATCTGATTAATTTCAATGTATTTTCAGAATCGCCTAAAGCGCATACCGTTTTAATTATAAATGCGGGCTATGACTAAACCTTTATGCGATGCGACGTTTTCAAATCGTCAGATAAGCATATTTTGTTTGACTTTTAGACTGAAAAAATTGAAAGTCTTCTTCAGCAAGTTTTATTTCAAGCAAAAATAGATAACTATTTAGTGTTTTCAAAAATGTTTTCTGACTCGGTGTCGGGCCGAAGATGTACATTTTTTTCAGCGGATTAAGTATAACTTAAGTTGTGACTGCTAAGACCATAGGTTGAAAACAAATCCCCTTTCTGTTTTCGGTTGATTTCTTTACGTGCGTAATTTAAAAAATAAATACATGTGGCTTTACAAGTTAGTCGAAGTAAGTCGGTGTTCACGACAACCATGTATTAATACACTCAAATTTATATGCGACAAGCGCTACGCCTCGAGGCCTGCTAAATGACAAGTTCCTGCAATTGTGGTGTGATTTCGATGAATCTGCATATTTGTATTAAACTGCCTCCTGAATGTTATGCGACTGTTAGTGCCGAAAACAGCGCGGTAAATTGTTAACGTGTACCGCTCCCAAGAAGTGCTTTGAATCCTAGTGGACGAGATAAGTGACTTTTTGTTCACTTGTTGTAGACAAGCTGCTGCTTTTTTCTTCCGCTACGAAAAGACTAAATCAGTGATATTATCTGAGCAGTATTGAAACTGATTTTTTCCTTCCTCTCACAAGATGCAAGATGTTTTTTTTTCTATTTTATTCAGAGGATTCATCACTTGTAATATTAGTCTTTGCTCGTAATATTGATTCCTTTTTTGATGAATGATGAGGAACCTGCTATGATCGCGACGAGGCCCGTCTTCCAGTTTCTTTCAGATATGCTTCCATCTGAGTATTGAACTTTAAGAAGAATGTGAATCTAATCCTGACCAATAGCTGTATATTTTCGGCAGATGCCGTATTGTGGCCGTTAAGATTCGGAGTATGTCTTAAAGGCGGCCATGAAGGTGCATGTATTCGAATTTTACAAGAGCCATGTGTCTTTCACAAGACTTCAGGGCCACGCAGTAAAGATCCAAACCTGTTTACAATTGCATTCCCATATTTTTGATTTTTATGTCTTTTCTAGTGTGAATTGAAATATATTCCTGGTGCTATGGTTGACTTTTCACTTCCAGTGGTGATGATGAAAATTCAAAGAGAACTCGCTCGTGAGGATTTGGTGCGACTCACGCATTTAAGTCTTCATGTGAAAAAAATCAAAAACCATTCTGCATCTTGGCTCAATTTAAGGGTTTGTTAGCTTTGAATTTCATATTTAACAGCTTAATTGACTGTATTGATCTCCTTAGTTCACACTTGTCTCATTTGTGATCTACATGTAGCATAATGGTTGCAATGGCTATTAATGTCTTTCAAAGAAACAATTAGAATCATAATACTCAACTCGACTGGAATTACTTAGTATTTTCAAACATATTATTTCATATTTTAGTTACTTTTCATGGGCAGAATTGTGTCCATCCGACGAAAATAAAATACATGAAATTTACTTTTTATGCATGTAATGAAGGTTTATTTTGAAAGCGTCTGAACTTTTCAATTGTTTATCAATGGAGACTGCGGCATCACTCATATTCCCCAGCACACAAAATGAGACTTACGTGCATCTCGTTTCAAAAACGTGAAAAGCTTGACTTTGTAGCCCGTTGTTCATGATTTGCCGCCCCTAACCTCACGAAAATTCCTCATGATTTTTTATGAGATTTTTCTCACATGTATCTCATGAAACTGCATGCGAATTTGGAACGTTTTCATATGAAATATCTCATCAGATTTCATGAGTTTTTCATCAAAGCTCATAGATAAGTTAATAGTGCTTTTCCATACTTCTGAATTTATTTATCTGGCATGTAGTTAATGAGATTTTCTTCTCGTAGCCACGTTGCTCCTGAGCATTCCCACGCCATGTTCACTACACTATTTCAGTGTCCGTAAACCATTATTTATTACGATAAGTTATTGAACTGTGTGATTGTATATATGTATATTTTCAACATCTTGCATAGTAGTGGCAATTGTGAAGTCAAATTATACATGCATCATTTCGAAAAAGCTGTTGCAGATCGCTACGATATATTCTACATTTTTATATAGATCCTTTATAGACTAAAATCGGAGATTTTTATCGATTGAATAAGCTATCTTTTGGCTCATTCCTTTCGCGGCTAGCATGCATACCTTACTACTTATAAACTCATTTTCACAAAAACCTCATGAATGCTGAGAATTTTCCAATTAACGCATCATGAGATCATTGCCACTCATTATATTATCATCAAAGCATCATGAGTCAAATATTTTCGTATGAGAATATATATGCATACTCTCATGAGCTCTCATAAGAATTTCATGAATCCGCATTTTTCGTGAGGATACGTAGCATTTTGCAAAGGTCAGTCATACGACTGATCAGGAAAATTGCAATTAGCAAACATTCCCATCTCCATTCTCAATTTCAGTATGAGAGGACACTGTGTCAAATGTCCGTCACCAACGTATTCTTCTTCCTAAAAGTAGTAAAGGTGCTTTGTATAGAAGCTGATTCTTTTATTCCATTCTCTTAATGTGTGATGCTGAAACCTGTCATATACCGCTTTCGCATTGACAATAGAGCCTTATCATTATCATTTTTACTAAACGGACCCGAAAAGAAATATCTTGTCCATGTGTCGCAACAGAAGTCATCGCAACTGAAAACATTGTGCTGGACGGAGGTTTAAGATTGAAAATTCTATCATTCATCGCCAAATATTCGCTCTAGGTTGCTCCACTTGGTCAACTGATAACATTGACGTAAAAATTGAATCTTTTGAAGTGAAGAGTTTCATTCAGAGACAGAAATTTTAAATGGCGGTCTTTTTTCCTTGTCAGTTACAGGAAGTATCCAAACCATTGTCTGTTTTGGGGCAGCAATTGTGACCTATTGCTAATATGAGGATAAATCATTCATCGACAATGCTTATTTTTGAAAAAATGGCCGAAAATCACAATGGCTGACAAATGATGATAAAATGCTATTGAATATGCGGTTTTCCGACACATGCGTGAGCAGCACGTCGTACATGAATTGTTTACAGTCGCCGCCACTGGGAAGGCATCATTGGAGCATATTTGAATTGTGCGTGCAGACACGTAATGGTGACTTCGGACTATGCAATGAATTCATCCTCGGTCGCGAAATTCCTATGCCCGCAATCGCACTCCAAAATCCAATTCAAAACAGCACAGTGATCGGGTTAACAGTATGTCCGAAATATATGTACATCCCACACGTTAAGACGTAGGCCAATCAACTAATGCAAATTAGAAAAGCTAGAGCATATTTCGACAGGAGGATTAAACGAATGGGAATTGTATTTCCATCGCGATTTTGATCAATACTCGACATTTTGTAATCGTTTACTGCATTTGTTATTTTTTGCTCTAAACGATTTAGTATTTTATCAAGTCAATTCAGTAATCATTACCTTGTTCATTCAAAATGTTTTTCTTGTTGTCCTATAAATAACATCATACACACAGTCTTCAGGCCCCTGGCAACCGTTTCTAGGCAAAACTATCACCATTCGAATCCAGGTTATCAATTTTGTGGGGATAGAGACATATAAAAAGTCGTATATATTATAGTTTTCTTGTTGCTTTGAAAAAATCAGGCCAGGGATACTTCTAGCAACCGCTACTAGGCAAAAGTATCACCATTTGAATCAGCGTAGCCGATTTAGTGGGGTTATTTGATAACTATGATTTCATCCACGATAGTTTTTCAGAAAATATTCTTGTTGTGCTAGACGTAATTCTCTCCCACTGTGCATCGGTTTCATTCATGCAAAGCTCAAATGGCCAGTTGACTTCTTGCTTTCAATCTTTGTGCCAATCTTTAACTCTCAGATTCCTGAAAGGAGCTTCTTATGAATCTATTGAATGCGATATCAAATGTCCAGGTATAGCGAGGAGAGTATTCTAATTTTCATCAATATCAGCGAGAAATGTCTTCCTCAAGAGTTTTCCTGCCAAGGACTTTGGGATTTTATTCACAAACTTGACACCACCCTTTAACTGCGCGAATGGTTCCACGTTAATGGATACAAACTGCTGAATTTCTTCCGAGGTTACATTCTTCTCATTCCTGATGGCAAATGCTATCGGCCACTTTTCTCCGTCGATTGTTCTCGGGAGTACAACACATTCCGTATCTTCGATGGGATCTGATGATTGTTTCAAGTTCAGATGGCACTATCTGAAAGCAAAAAAGCCATCATGACTGATGATTAATTCACATGCTCTCATATACGGTACAGCTTAAAAGGTTATTATTGAGTATAGCCACTCATATATTGATAAAGTTATCGCACAATTTCCCTTTGCAACCGTTTCACTTTGAAATGCTATTTGTCTCTGATAATATGCGGTAGGAAACATCATTTTTGAGACTGTCACATCTGCGGAATGATAAAT